>PVKE010005479.1:0-58821 GCA_004027555.1 Craseonycteris thonglongyai
TAAGTTTTAATATCTCTATATTTTTAGGAGCTACTTAAGTTATGAACATAAGAATTAGGTAATTTACTTGGAAGATAAAATATAAAAACTGCACCTTTTAATAATTGCACACATGTGTGATTTCACTGATCAAAAAGGCCTTCACCAGGGTACAATTGGCCTTTTTCCAAATTGCAAGCTTTTTCTCAGCGTTTTCTTTTTACTCTTTCTTCTTTTGTTGCTACCCAGGGATTTGTTCCTATCGCAGCCTATATCACATGACCAGTGTCAGGATATCACATGGTCCAAAGTGAATACACAACTAGCTACCCCAAAAGAGAGATTAAAAATACTATAAAACAATAAAGACTTTTGTTCATACTCTAAAAGATCTATCCTAAGTCTGTTTCATACCATAAAGTTTTAACAGCATTTAATGAAGGAACATATATATCCTCACTCTTCTCCCTAATAATGAACAACAGTTATCTATTTTATAGGGATGCCCTGAAGTATGTGTTTAATCTTTTGCAAACAGATCATCTCTTTATACTCTTTTTATTCTAAATATTTCTATTAATATGGAAATAGTTTAAAAATTATATGGCCATAATTTACACAAGTATAAAAAAGAATGAAGTAAATCTTCAAACAGCATGACAAAAGCATAGGGCAAAACATAATATGATCTCACTAACATTAAAGATAATAAATCTGTATATGTCTAGATGAGATTTTATATATATGTGTGTGATAGACATGGCTATGTATATGGTCTGGAAGAAGATACACTAAACTATAATAGTACTTCTGGAGAAAGGAGGTGGAGTGGAGAATTGGGTAGTGTGGGGTTGGTGAAAGAGGACTTGACTTTTTAGTCAATTATACCTCTGTATTTTCTGAATTTTTAAAATGGTCTGGTAGTGTGTTTGGAAGTTAAAAGAAAATATCCTGCTTAAAAAAAAATAAGGAGAAGCTGGGATGGCTCAGTGGGTTAAGTGCTTTGCAGCCATGGGGACTGAGGATCGAATCCCAGTCCGGGCCCCTGCAGACCCATATGCTGAGGAGGTTCCAAGTTTGGTTTTTGCCCCTCCCCCCCAACCCCCCAGTTTGGCCCCTAGCTCAAAGGGGCTTGCCTCCCATGCAGGAGGCCCCCAGCCCAGTTCCCGCCTTGCATGGCCCCTGCCCACCTGTGTAGAACAAAACCATGTCGAAAACTGATAATTTACAACTATGGAGACTGCTCTGGGCCCTCCCCCTTCTCTCTGTTTCTGTGTCTCTGTCTATCTGTCAAAACAAACAAACAAACAAAAACAATAAAATAAATCTTTAAAAAAAATAGAGGGTGGGGAAGCCGGGATGGCTCAGTGGGTTAAGTGCTCACTTTGCAGCCTCTGGGACTGAGGATCGAATCCCGGCCCCAGCCTGTGCAGACCCATATGCTGAACTGGGAAGTGCCCCCAGTTCGGTTCTCACCGGGGCAAGACCCCAGCCCAGTTCCTGCCCTGTGCAGCCCCATGCCCACCTGTGGAATGAAACTACGTGGAAAAACCAATGATGTACAACTATGGAGACTGTTCGGGGCCCTCCCCCTTCTCTTTGTCTCTGTATCTCTCTCTCTCTCTCTCTATGTCAAAAAAATAAATAAATAGGGGAAGCCAGGGTGGCTCAGTGGGTTAAGCACTCACTTTGCAGCCCAGGGGACCCAGGATCAACTTCCAGCCCTGGCTCATGTGGACCCATATGCTAAACTGGTTGTGTTTCCCATGCATGAGTCCCCCAGCCTAGTTCCCGCCCAGCGCAGCCCCTGCCCACCTGTGTAGAACAAAAACCATGTCGAAAGCTGATGATGTGCAACTATGGAGACTGCTCTGGGCCCTCCCCTTTTCTCTGTCTCTCTTTCTCTCTGTTTATCTCTGTCAAAAACAATAAAATCTTTTAAGAAATAAAATAACTTAGGGAAGGAAATAGCTGGGATTCAGTCTTAGGTGATTTCATTTTTTATTAAAATTTTAAGTTAACCTTATGAATCTATATAGAAGTTGGACTGAAGTTTTAAATAATGTCCTGGTATAACAATAAACCAATTGTGGGTGAAATTCAGAAGAAAAGTCAAAGAATTATAAATTTGACAAGGTACAATGTAAAGGGAGAGGAAGGAAGGAAGTGGGGAATTGATATTTTACTTAAGTATGATTGTGGCCTACTTCTACATGAACAATACCAAATATATACTATAATAATCCTTAATACAGTGGCCTTTAATGGATGGTGGTGGTATAGATGATGGAATAAATATTAGGGAAAGTGAATCTTAAGTGTGCAGTCAGTAAATTTATAATCTAAAACTTTAGATCTCAAATATTTTCTGATTTACTCAGCATTATCATGTTCATTGTAATGTATTTTTTCAGCCATAAGTATTTTTTGTAACCTATTTATTTGCAATCTATTTAAAATGATTTGAAAGTATTTACCCTATTTGGAATGATGAGTTCCAGAATGGTATATATGCACATATGAGGGCTGTATGGAAAAAAAAACAGCCATATACGCCTCTATTTTTCATATACATGCTAGATACTTTCTGGACAGCCCTCATATATCTTTAGTTTACTTTGGGGGAGGAAAATAAGAAAGAAAGAAAAAAAAAACAAGTCCCTACAAGTGAAAGCTTTCACAAAATCTCTGGACTTCTCTGATCTTCCTGCGAATCTTATAATTCTCGTAATGATTTTTTAACTTTTTTTTTAATCATGACCATATGTCTGTCAGCACCATGAGTTCTTCACTGAAACATAATAACAAATCAGCCTCTGGGGAGGATTTAAAAGTTGGAACACTTTTTTTTCTTACTGTACTTAGTGTTAGTATGACCAGTATATATGTTAAGGTGGGCTGAAATATACATGCTGAATTATACCAGCTTTAGAAGATTGGCTTATGAATTTTTAACTATTGATTTCCTTTTTCAGGCCTTGAACTTTAATCTTATGTTGTTATAAACAGTTTAATTTGTACTGTTGGGATAGCTAAGATGTTTCGTGTTAAAAAATAAACATGTATGTTTATTTGCTTATAAATGTCATATAATAAGAAATAGCTCTTTCTGAATTATAGGAAGGAACACAGAAGAAGAAGAAGCTATGATGCAGGAATGGTTTATGTTAGTTAATAAGAAAAATGCCTTAATAAGGAGAATGAACCAGCTCTCTCTCTTGTAAGTACTCATGACTGTGCTTTTTTTTCCTACAACATTGATGAATCTTAGGCTTTCTGTCATTGCCGCCTTTGAGGTTTCATATTTATTCAGCTTAATTTTTTTCTTTCCTTAGAGATTACACAGTATTTTATGTAAAAATGAAAGTAGCATATAACCAATTTTCATCTGAACTGTTAAGAATTTTATAATAAAGTGATAGATACTGAAACCCAATGAATATAAATGGCTCTTGAAATAAAGAAAGAAAGCACTATGTACAAAAAGGAGGTTTGGTATATAGTAAGGGTTAGAGGGGAAAAGAAAATTAAAATTTGATTAACATCAAATTTTAAGTCAAAAATTAAAATAACTTAATAAGGACAAAAGTATCTTTGAATGCTACAGATGATTTTGCCCTAACAGTTGTAAGAATTACAGTAAAATGGAGACTAGACTAAATGTAAGCATTCTTAGTCTTTAGCATTTAGTTCACTATAAGATTTATTGCTTGTTACTTTTTGCTCACTAGCAATGTTCTTATATAATGCCACCTAGTGTGGGAATGAGTAGGCTTACATGTTTTATTTTAGTGAAAACATCTATTTCTGTCATTTCTGCCATGCCTTAACTTGATAAAAGAGTTATGAAGAAGCACAAAAAAAGAACTAAACCTGGATTTTTAATTGTCTCTATATTAAATTTGTACTGGCAGTACTTTGATGTTTCTTCTATTTTTCATATGGAGTTGTAGATGAAAGTGTTTATTGTGAATGATGAAAACTATTTTACAAAATAGCCTTATACATGGTGCTTAATACAAGAAGCATTGAAGAATCTTGAGACTACTTATTTGCAGATTAAAATATACCTCTGTGCAATTCAAAGTTGAAGGAGAAAAATAAGTACTAGTAAATATTCATCTTGAGAAAGGTTTTAGGTTTGTGTATCATTTGTTTGAAGTAGCTTAAAGTTAAAGAGAAAACTCAGTTATGAGTCCTAAAATCAATGTAACTTAAAGGTTCCTTTAAGTGTTTAATGATTTAGTAATTAGCATATTGATGAACTTTTGCAACTTGCCTAGGGAAAAAGAACATGATTTAGAACGACGGTATGAGTTGCTGAATCGGGAATTGCGGGCAATGCTTGCCATTGAAGGTAAGAAATGTTATGGTGGAGTGAGGTATGTGAGGTGTCAGTTGTCAGAGATTTAAAGAGTGTAATATACTTCTGGTCTAGCTGGGTGTGCTCTGACCAAGGATTTACAGGATTTTAAAATAAATGCCTTAAAGTCAAAAAACATGAGTCATAAAATCTAAGAGGGCCTTAATTAAGATCATCATTATTCTTACTATTAAACACAAAATTGTCTTAACTTTTGTAAGTTTAAATGTCAGTAAAATGGAAAATATAAGGAGTTCAGTGATTTAATTACATTTTACTATGTGCAATTTAAAGTTGTTTCCACTGGGGAAGTTTGGGAAAGATTTATCATTTTGATTTTTCACAAAAGTATATAACTATCTAGTCTACTATATGTCTTAAGATTCCAACTCCTATTAAGTAGTTATTTAGGCAAAGCTTGGCATAAGAGATAAATGAAATACTTCCACACATCTTATAAAGCTTTTAAATGAATTGTGTGGTAATCCTAACAATGGTAAACATCAGCTAGCTTAAACTATGGAATTTACTGTACATCATAATTTTTTTTAATTCTTAGGTATTTTAGAATGCTTTTCCCCTTCTATCTCTTAATTGAAAATGTCTTATAGTTAAAGATGCGTGCTTAAAAGCTAATCCTTTGGGCTCTGTAAAATGGACCTTTGATCTAATCAATGCAAATTTATTTTCCTATTCTATATTGACCTCTTAACCTACTGACTATCCATGATAATTTTCTTCTTCACCTGATAAGGCACCTGATTCATAATAAGTCAATTCTAATTAGTTCAGAAATTGGAAATTTAAGTTTGTAAGGGGAAGACAAATGAAATCATATATTTTAAAAATAGTGTAGTTAATATTGTTATTAGATAAAATATATGCTAATTATCTAACTAGTATCTTATACACCTGTAGTTTTATTTTTAATTACTTTTATATCTGTAATCTCATTTGATAAATGACTGACAACATTTGTATGTCCTCATTTAGAAATCAGATTTACTTTATTTAAAAGATTTCAGATAGCTAATTTCCTTCAAGTGGCTATCCAAATGTATCAAATTATACCATTGATGATGACTATTAAGTTTTTCAAAATTATTTAAGTTCTGTGAAACTTGCCATTGAAATAAAATGTATAAGTATACTAAATGGTATATTTCCTCTTGATATATGTTTTGTAGTCATGGTATAGTTTCCAAAAGAGATAGGAAAGCTAAATATTAATCAGTTGAAAAGTAGGTACAGCAAATACTATTTATATGATATATATGTATATATGTGTAATATAAAATGTATGTATATATACAGCATGTATAATATATAACTCATACAGTTTATTCTTTATAAATCTATTATATAGAGTATTTAAAAAGGGGTTTTTTTACCCATTCTCTCATGTACAGTAAATTAAATCATCCCTAAGATACAGTATGATACAATACAGTTGACTTTTAAGGCATGCATTGCTTCTATCCCCAAACAAATATTATTACCAAATACCATCTTAAAAGGAGGACCACGATACATATAAAAGATCCTGGTTTTATTGGCAATCCTATTCCTATATATGAGGCCTACAGTCTTAAAGAATCTAACACTTTATCTGCCTGCTCTTCTTGTAATATTTTGAAGGCCAGCAGAAAGTCATATATTTTCAAACTCGGTTTTTCTGTATTTTAAAAATTAATATCATTGTCCACTGTGTGGTTGTGCCTTAAATCTCAGCCAGTTTCTGTTGCTGGTTGAGGGGGGGAAAAAAGACTTGAGGAAAGGAGCAGCCTGTTGATTACTAATAAAGACACTTTTAGAGAGGGGCCTGTCCCAGTAGCCTGGGCAGTCTAAGGGCTGGGCTATCCTGGAGAGGTGCAGACCATCATGATGATCACTCTAGTGAAGACAGTGTCGTCTGAGCCAACCCTTAGAATAGACAAACGCAGTTCAGTAGCCTATCAGTGTTAGAACACAGAAAAACACGGAAACAGGCAACATTAGTTGGTTTTGTTTTGCTTTCCTTTGTTTTAAAGTTCATTCCTCTGTTCTTTCCCATCTCTTCTATGTAGCAGCCATAAGATGGTTTTCATAATAAATAAACTCTTTTCAAATAAATCTGCTGCTGAAACCATTCACTAGGAGAAAAGCACAGAATATTAACAGTGATAGCATATGAAAGAAATAATAAAAGCTTGGTTTGAGAGAAAAAAAACATTTTCAGTATATCCATTCTTCTGAGAACCCATAATCACTTTGGCCTGTTTTTTACCTTTTTTCCCTGAGGTGTTTTTCATAGCAGGAGTTTCACTCTACTGAGCTAAGTTATAGGATCCCTTAAACTAACAAATACCTTTTAGATACTTTTTCTATAGTTTGTTTTGTTCCAGATTATTAAATGTCCCCTCAGGAAAGATAAATTCATTTCTGCACACATTGGGGTGGGCTTTTAGAAAGTTGTATGTTCATTTTCTGCACAAAAAAATGGATCTTCTCTAGGATTTTGTACATCTTGATTTATTCTTGGCTTAGAGTTTGAAGTGGGTGCTCTTCTAAAGGGATTTATGCATAGGTTCACTATTTTTGTAGTTATGGTTTATATGATAAGCTTTTTATATTTAAAATCAATATGTAATCCTGTGGAGGAGCTTATCCCCTAAAACCCCATTTGTAAATCTATTTTAGCTTTGTTACACAGCACAGCCACAGTCTTCCATAGATTGATTAGGTACAGCAGTAGAATCCTATCAAATGGCCTGCTCAGATGATGATGCAAACTCTTTCAGGATTGCTAGTTGACTGGAACTAAAGATAAGACTTAACTGCAATCCCCCAATGTGCTCCTTACAAAACTAGTGTTAATTTTCATCAAAGTGCCAGGCTTATTTATAGTGGGAAGGTAGAAGATTTACTACAAGAACTTTAGGTTCTGTCTATTGAAGTATTTATAAGTATTTTCTTTTGCCTTTTTTTCCAAGGTAATTATCAACTTTAGCAAATAAACTAAATTGGGGAATGAATAATTGGCCCTATATATATATAAAGGGGTTTTTTAAATTAGTAAAACAGCTCAGTGCAGATGGACATAAACAGAATCTCCTTATTTCAACACTTTGGCTCAAATGCAGAATCAAAACTTAATCCTATTTGTTGTGAGAGGAATATGGCTTTAGTAGCAAAAGTACATTGAAATCTTTATATTAATCAGAACTCACATTGTAGTCTGTCCAAAGTCACTGTGCATCTAGCTAGCTGTGACTGGAGTTATAGATGAGTAATCCTGTTAAAAGTGCATAACTGGTAACAAATGTACATATAGGTTTTTAAAACATGACATGTGTATATGAAACTATTTAAAAGGGGATTTAAAAAAATTTTTTTTTAATTTAGACTTGAATATACAAATGTTAATCTTGATCAGTTTTAAGTGTATTAAATTTTCTTAAAAATATTCAAAACAGTTTACTTAATTTCCCAAATTAGCATTCAAATATGTGTGCGTGTGTATAAATTTACTTAGAAGAAAGCAAACACCAAGCAAAAATGGTTTTCTAATGTACAATGTACTCATTGCACATAAGTATATTTCCTGTACAATTGACTAATATTCTATAGATAGACATTAATGTGTACTGACAGATTTAATATGAAAAATCCTATACATTTATGCTGTAACATTTTAAATTCTAATGTCAGTTAAATCTGACTGTGAAATGATAGGAATTGCTTAAATGTTCATAAGTTAAAGATGTTTTTGTTACCATTATGGAAAACTGATAAATATTAATTTCTAGGAAAAGTTAAGATTTTTAAAATTATTCAATACTTCAGGGGTTAAAAAAATAAGTTTTCTCTCCTATCCATATTGTTAGTCTTATTTTTTTTAATTAAAGAAGTCTTTATAGTTCTATTTATTTTTAAAAAGCCTTTCAGGTACAGAGAAGCAATAATTTTAAGAAAACTATGTCTGTTAAAATTTATTTCTTAATTTAAAACATTTTTTTCAATTTAATTATACTTTTTCAGTGTATTGTAGAATTTCCCAGTTGTAAAGCTTTTTATCAAAATGTTTTAGAAGTGAAGAATTATAAATGAAAGTTTATCATCATAATTTCTTGAGATCGGAATGGAAAAATTAATATTTATCAAAACTAGTAATCTTAATTATAAAATTTAGTTACAAACTTAGCAGGTTTTTCTCTGAATTAATATTTCTAGAACTACAGTTACCTGAAATTAGACTAGATGACCTTTAAGATCTTTCCAGCCTAGAGAGGTCTATTAATATATCTACTGTGTAAACTGAGACTGATTAAAAACAAGAACCAGATTAGAAAATTGTCCAGCATTCTTGAAACTCAGCTGCATTTAAGTCCAAAGAATAAAATTATGATAGGGCTTTTCTTCATTTTTGCTGTTTTATTTTTTAAATTCTTACATTTAAGAAAAAACTTTCCATAGTAATAGTTCTTTACTCCCCTCTGCTATAGAATATTTTGTTTTTTATAAGAATTATGTGACCATTTATTTGTTGATTTTTTAATCAAATATGTATAATATATGGTTTTTCTTATGTGTATTACATATTTGAGCTTTTAATGAAAGGAATGGTGATAAAATTGAATAAACCTTTCTAGCTTCTTGCTGCTATTCCAGCCTTTATTGCATGATGATGCATCTAATTTTTAATTTGTAAATACAAGATAGAATTCCCTCTAGCACCATTTGCTTTCATATAGCTGCTTAGCAGTTTGCTGTCTTGAATAAATTTTGCTTTGGAGGGGGTCGGAGGCGGGATTTGAACCAGCACATTCTTGTGTGGTTTGTGAAGATTCACATGGTAACCAGCGGTGTGCATTGTTAGGTTTATCTGAATAAGCACCAGCCATGTGAGTTTTAACATGATTGCCCAGGGCAATGGAGAGAGGAGAAACCTGAAAGGATTGCACTCCTCTGTTTTTTGGAAAGTGCATTTGCTGGGGGACGGGGGCTGCCTGAGTCAGTGGGCATGCTTTTCCCCCCTCCTCCCCCCACCCCTTAAGCTGGTGTCCTGTTTCTCTCCAGGTTCTCATTTGTTCTCCTATCTGCCTCATCATCTACTTCTTCTTTTCATTGTTTACCTTCCTAATGAGGGAGGCGGGGTAGACTGGGGGTTGATTGACAGCTACAAGCCCTTACAGTCTGGTCAGAGAGCAGTTGGCTTTGGTTTCGAAAGTGCTTTAAATTTGCGATTAGGTCCTGTTTTTATTAAACCAAACTGCTGCTCATCTTAAGGAAATTATCAGGCCAGCGAAGATTAGGAAATATATTATTGGGCTTTAAAACCATCAAAAAACAACAAAAACAAAAACTTCCTTACCCATGGAAAGCAGACTGCCCATCGGATTTTCTAACCTTTAACATGAGGTTTCAAAAGAAGTATGTAATTTTTCATTTGCAAAAGTGCTTTGATTTGAAACCACCCAGCAAACCTCTCCAAGAGAAAACTGGCTGTGATGCGATCGAGAGCTGCAGTGTAATATTGCAGAGCAAATTTATTTTTTACTTCAAAGAAAAATGCTAATTAGCCGATTCACTACTTTTAAAGTTATTGTGAAGCATATGGCGCCCAGTGTGAGATACATCCAACTGCTAACATAGAGGGTAGAGGAAATTAGCGAAGAATAGGCAGTACGGGGTAGTATGGGGGTGGGGAGGAGGATAGGTTCTCAGGCAGATTCTCTAGCCTTTTCAGAACGATTTTATCGCCCATCTCTGCTTCCCGCCTCCCCATTTACCCACATCCCCCACTACCAAGCCTGGGGCCGACCTCTTCTAGGCCTCCAGTCCTCCCTTCCCCTCTCTGGCTGAAATCAGGTGCGCACCTCCGGCTGGCCAGTGGTTCACACCTGGTCTCTTTTGCATGTTCCAGCTCAGCCGTAGCCATCTCCGTCTGCGGAAAATATTTAGAAAGCAAGGTTTTAGGGGTAAAAACCTTACCACGACGGCCAAACACCCCCACAGAGCACTAGTTAGTGGCTCTATAATATGGTTTGCGAAGTACAAGGAAACTGGAAAAGCCGGGAAGGGGAAGAGGAAGGGGGAGGGGTGTGTGGAGGAGAAGGTGGGGGTATACGAAGGCCCTGCGGGTGAGTAAAGAGCCTTCCGTCCTTTGCAGACTGGCAGAAGACTGAGGCCCAGAAGCGACGCGAGCAACTCCTGCTGGATGAGCTGGTGGCCTTGGTGAACAAGCGTGACGCTCTCGTCAGGGACCTGGACGCACAGGAGAAGCAGTGAGTGGGCAGTGGGGTGGGGGTCGAGGCTCTGCTGCCTGCTGAGGGGCCGAGAAGTTTGCAAAAACTTTAGTCCAGAGGTCTCTGGTGGGCCGGGGCAGCCTCCCGGGGCATTCCCGCTGGGGCCCGCAATGCACCGCAAGAGGGGAGTGCTGGCTCTACCCTCCACGAAGAAAAAT
Source organism: Craseonycteris thonglongyai (assembly GCA_004027555.1). Classification (NCBI taxonomy): domain Eukaryota; kingdom Metazoa; phylum Chordata; class Mammalia; order Chiroptera; family Craseonycteridae; genus Craseonycteris; species Craseonycteris thonglongyai. The sequence goes on from PVKE010005479.1 coordinate 10,788, forward strand.
AATTTGTTTCCTATTTGACTTCCAGGGCTGAAGAAGAAGATGAGCATTTGGAGAGAACTCTGGAGCAAAACAAAGGCAAGATGGCTAAGAAAGAAGAGAAATGTGTTCTTCAATAGCAGCAGAACCAGAATCTTTCCTAACATTTTAGTCTTAGGTCCCTAGACCAAAAAATGACAGACTCGTTGATTTAAAACTTTTTTTTTTTTTTTTTTTGGCTGAATTGTACTTTACTACCACCCCCACCCCATTTCCTCCCTCCTTGCCAGATAATAGAACTCCAAAATTAGCTTTAAGGATTTTTTTGAGTTAATCATTTACTTGAAATCATGTGAAATAGATTTGCACAGACACCTCGTGAATGATTGGTATTAGGAGTGTTCAAGAAACTATTCAAAGAAGAAAGAAAAATCCTTCCCTCAGTATTTTTCCTCACTTTTTGATGGGAAGAAATTTGAAAACATTTTTGTTGTTAGTAGCATAATGACGGTGGGAGGGGAGTATGAGGGAGATAAGAAAAGTGTCATGAATGATATTTTTCCAGTCCTGCCATATATAATACTGACTCTGTTACCTAAAATTTATAGTTAGATCATATTCAATCTACTTATTAAACTGTGTTCTATTTACCAGTGGGATTTTTCTGCAGTTGTTTTGCATTTCACTGTAAAGATAATAGAGTTCCTCTCCTCTGCTTTCCTCAGAGGATGACCCTTTAATATAGCCTGAGACAAGTCCTGTGATTTGAAGGTGAACTGTGAGGATGGGACTAATTGACATGCATCAGTTTACAAAGACTGTCTTATCTTCTGAGAATGCACCATCTTTTTCTCTAGATAATTATTTATTACATCTAGCTTGGTTCCTACATTTTGTTGGGTCTCAACATTGGCTCAAGAATGCTGTTAATATTTATTCTGTATTGATAAAAGTTTGTCTTGCCACTATGAGTAAATATCCCAATTAATATTTTCTTCTTTAGCATAGCACTGTCAATTTTTGTGTGTGTGAAAATGGTTACTGTTTATTTATTACAACGCTGAGGTCATATATAAATTTTCAATAAAAGCAGAAACTTTCTTACCGTAAACACTCTGCTACTTCTTTGCGATGAAAACTTGACACTGGTTTGAGAAGTTTGTGTATCTGTGACTTTTCATGTGGAAAAATATGGTCCTCTTGAACGCTGGACAGGATACTGGGCTGTATTTGAAATTGATAAGTTTACACCATCCCAGAGAGGCCCGCTGACAGATGAATTCGAATTGAAAAGCAATCAGTCATATTTTCTTAAGCAGAGTAAACAATCATCTTTTATAAAGGGTCATCTTTGTTAAAGATTTAAGGAAATTTGTGATTCCATAACACTGAAAAAATGCTCATATCTTGATTAGTTTTTCACGTTTTTTCAATTGTTATAATTTTGCAGTCATGAGGAAAAGCAATGACTTTTGATAACCAGCAAGTCTGTAGGTGCTGACGTGAAAGAAAGGGTTTTTGAGGGGGTGGGAAGAGGGTTAGTGCATTCAGGTGTGTATGAGATGAGGGAAACGGAACTTTTAAGAAGTTCTAAGCGTCAGAAACTGGCGATTCTATGGTAGTTTCCATTACTCCTCTACAGAGGTGTCGGAAACAAAGAAGCCTCGTTCAACAAGTCCGGAGAGAGAAAACAGTTCACTAGCATTTATACTTTTGCCTAGATCACACATGCATATATATATACACATATACATACATAAATTCGTTCGAAAGTATGCAGCCACTTATAATTGCTAGCCGTTTAAACTGGTAATAAAAACTTGCTACGGTAGAATTTCTTCATGACAAGAATTTAAAGAAGTTAGTCAAAAGTTATCGGAACCCAATGAAATAGAGTGTTTGCCCTCTTCGAGCAGAAGAGCACGAGCAGCCGCTCTCTGGGGGAAGCGTTCAGACGTCCGCTCTAAGCCAAGGGAAGCCGGCAGAGGGGTATCGCCAGCCCAGAGCAGCTTGGCGTTTGGGCGCATCATCCACCCCATTTACTCTGGATTCGGGGAACCTTCCCTCCCGAGGAACTTCAGGGAGGTGGCCCCCCCAAGCCACTCTTGACCTGCCAAGCACCAGATTTGCTGCCACTCCTGCCCCAGGCCGGAGCCTCGCTGGGTTCCTATTTTGTCTGCTCTGTGGCCTCCGTACACCCCGTAGCGGCGGCAGAGAGCAGACCCGGGGACTAGCTGGGTCAGGCCCACGGCGAAGGAGCCGCATCCCGATTTCGGCGCGTGGTGCCCAGGGGGCTGTCTCTCAAGCGCAGGCGCGAGTCCAACGTGCCGAGAGGCTGGGAACCGAAAGCCCGCGCTGCGGGAAAAGAAGCCGTACGCGCGGGGGTCGCGGCGGCGGAGGAGGAGCGTTGGCAGCGGGCTGGCTTAGGCACTGCCCGCGGCCCGGTGCAGAACTTCCGCCCCTGGCCAGCATCCCGCGGCCCCGGAGCCAAACCCCTCCCCCTGTCCCAAGTGTCCAGATATGACCCGGCCTTGAGGTCACCTGGATGCTGGATCCGGGTCCCCGGGCCCAGCTCCCACGCCCCCTCCTTGGCCCGGCAGGCCACGGCCCGAGTCGGCTTGCCCTTCCCCGGTGATGTCCCCACGTCCCCTCCCGCGCTGCGGCCGCTGCTGGAACGGTCACGGCTTCTGGCCCATCGTCTCCCACCTGGACATTTGCCTATCGGCGGCCGCCTCAGTCCTTTACGACGCGTATAAGAAACTTTCATCTCAGTCTCTCCCTCTATTCTCCCTCTCCCCTCTCTTTTTCTTCTCTTAATCCCGGGCTTTTATGGGTTGAGCATTAAGAAAACTCGCCTGCAATTTGGGATTAGATAAGTACTCTCGTGGGGGAAGGGGGGCCCGGGCCACTTGATACCTGCCAACTTCCCAGAGACCGTGGAGCATCTGGAACCGAGAGCGCGGGGCTCCTGCGCGGCGGGCCCTGGGGACCTCCCGAGCACATTCCAGCGCGCCCCGCCGCCCCACCTCACCCCGCCGGACCTCCGCCCCGCGCCGGCGCTGCAGGCGGAACAGGGCGCCGAGGAAGCATGAGCGCGAGAGGAAGGGGAAGCGCCCGGCTGGGGACGCGGACGCTGCCAAGCAGCAGCCCGGGACGCCCGCATACTCTCTCCCCACCAAAGGGAGCTTGTACTCCAGCCCGCGCCTTTCCCCAGAACTGAAGGAGAGAGTGTATTTCGTTTCTTTCTTTAAACTCTGCACCGTCTCCGAGGGCTCCGAGGCGCGGGCCTCGCGGACTGCTCCCTGCCGGGGCCTGCGCGAACCTAAGGTGTGTCCCCGCCCGGGTCAGCGCAGCGCTCCGCGCAGTCTCTCTCCTGTGAAAGCTTTTCTTTCTCGTCTTTCCTTTTCTCTCGTTCCTTTTATTGTTTTCTCTCTCTCCGTCTTTCTCTCCCTTTTGTGAATGGGCTGCGGTGTCTTTGTTCTAGAGAGAAGCGCCCGTGTCGCTGACTTTTGTGAACCAGAGAAGGATCTTGTAAAACCTCCTTTTCTCCAGACTCCCCGACTCCCACCCCTCCTCCTCGGCCCCTTTGATTAGACGTTCCCTCGTCTCCCTCCTCCCCACCAAAAAATGTAATTTCGTTGGTCTGGCGGCCACTTTTCTTTGAACATTAGCTCGCTTTCAGCTCCAACTTCAATTAGAAGGAGTTGATTTTGAGAGATCAACAAAAGAACCAACCAAAGCCTTATTAAAGGTCCTAAGAAGATCTCTCGGGTCCTTTGAGAAGCAGTTAAGGAAACAGTGTGCCCTCCATCATATTCTGTTACCGTATTTTATTCAGACTCCAAAGGAAAGTGTCGCTTGGGGGAGGGGGAAGCACTTTGATGAGCGGCGGCCGCGGCCCCTTTTCACTCAGCGGGCTCCCCCTTCCTTCTGCTCCTCCTCGCCCAGCGCCCGGTCCGCTCTCGGTGCCCGACCCCCGCGATGCGCCCGGCGGCTCCCTGACTCGCCCTCACACCTTCTCCTATCCAAACTTTTCACTCCGCCCGTAGGAGTGGAGGGGAGCGGGGATTAGAAAAAAAGAGGTAGGAATTCCTCGAAAGGCAGTAAAGTCGTACCTAAAATTCAGGAGGAGGTACCATTTGAAAGAATTGCTTTGCTCGGGTTTGGAGCTAAAACACGTTTGTTTGTTTTTTTGCGCTTTGAAAAGTCCACCCAGGTAGACGTGTTTGAGAAAGTTTGTTTGGCTGGAAAATGGGCTTTGCCAGTACGAATAATCCGGGGAAATCGCCTGGGGGAGGCTCCTTCTGAGGCATATGGGAAAGAAAATGAAGGCGGGGGTCTGTGGTCACCTCTTCCACTCGACTGTCCCTGGTAGAAGGGTACCGGGAAGGAGACAGATACAGAGTGTGAAAAGAAAGTTTCCTGTAAAACTCTTCGCTTCAGAAGTTGAGTGTGTGTGGAAGGGGAAGGGGGGCCACGATATTTCTGAAGAAGCGTTTAAGATTTGCAAACACCTTTCGTGGGGACTGGGAACCTCAGGAGACGCCGAGGAGCAGGTAAGCGGCGAGGCCTCCCCTGCGGGTGCTGTTCCCAGGCGCGGGAATCCGGAGGCGCCGAGGCGGGAGCTGCGCGCCCGGAGCCGCGCCCGCACGCGGCGGAGTGGCCAGTGTCCGCACGAGCCACCCGCGGCGTCGGCCTGCAGGTGGCTGCGCGGTGGAAGGAGACTCTGAGGCTCGCGGCGCCGCGCGAGGGGCCGGGGGCCGTCCCCCTCAGGCTCGCGACGCCGGAGTCCTCGCGCGCATAACTCAGCCGCCGAGCCGGGTGGCGCGGGGGAGAGGAAAGGAACCGGTTCTCCAGGACCTCTCCTCTTCTCTGCCACTCCCTCCGGGGCGCTGAAAGGGCGAGAGAAGGGCGGGGGAACTCTAGGGCGGCCTGGGGACCGGCGTCCCCACTCACGGCCGGGGCTCGGGCTCCGCACGAGCCTTCCTCGCCTGGCTCTGCGCGGAGTTTGGCAGCCCAGCCCGGGAGTTAGCGCGCGACCGCGGAGGGGCGGGAGCGCGGCGAGGGCGGGGTGCAGGGGGCGGGGGAGGGCGGGGGCGCGCGGAGGTAACCTCCGGCTCCGGCTGCCATTGCCCGGCTCGCTGTCACTCAGCCCGCGCGGGGCCCCGGATTGGCAGCCTGGCCCCGTTACGCACTCACCTCGCGTTCACATACCCCGGGAGGGCAGTAGAAAGGTGATCAATCTTCATCAGGCTACATTTCCAATCACCTAAACAACCGGGCAAGACAAGCCACTCCGACAAGGTAAATCGCTTGATTTATTTAGTTTGCAAAGTGCCTCTGCAGGACTTTCCCAACCCCCACCGCCTGACGTTGTACCGGGAGTGAAGCGGCCACCGCGAGCCACCTCCCAACTCTGCCCCTCTTACCCCACCCTCCCCCCTGCGGCCCTTCGCAAGGTCCCGGGAGAGGTAGTGTCTTGGGAGCGTGTGGGGCTTTGCAAACAGTGTCCGTGCAATAAAGTGAAACCTGGTGGGTCACGCACAAAGCCAGTGGAAAGAAAGAGACGGGAGGGGGGAAGTTTGGTAAAGAAAGAAATCAGGGGGTCCTAGACAACCGCCAGCCCGGCGAGTAATTCCAGTGCGGCTCTCTTTTGCAGGTTGGCTGTCCGGCGGGTCGGTGAGGACGCGAGGTAGATGGTGATCTGCCCCGGCGGCTGAGGGCAGGTAAGGAGAGAGCTGCGAGGCCACCAGGGACTCCGAAAACGCGCCGGGCGCCCCGCGTCCCCTCCCCGGACGAGTCTCCACTTTCCGGGCCCCGCCACGTGGGCGGGGCTGGGGGGCGGCCTGGCTCCCCTCCCAGTGCGGGGAAGACCCCAGGGCTCTGCTGCAGCCCCGCGCCCCCCGCCTCCTCTGAAGTAACCGAGCTGAAGTGCTAAGTTTAAAGAAAGTCTTTGAAACTCACGTCGCAGCTTCGCAGGGTCTCTGAGGCCCAAGAGTCCCGGCTGTTTCCCTTTTGTCCCTTTTTCTACAAACTAGGTTCTCCCAGCCCAGGCCGTGGGTCACGAAGGATGGGAACGGAAGGCTTCTTGAGCTCTAACTTCTGCCCTGAACTCCCTGGCCCGGGTCCCAGGCCTGCATTCAGTTCCTGCGAAGAGGGGTGAAGCGACAGGTCCTCTGGGCCCCAGTCCCACTCCCCCAGCACCACTGCCTGACCCCTGAGAGCAGTGCCTCGGGTTCGGGGCAACTAGGGAAGCGAGGCTTCGACCTTCCAGCCCGGATCAGTGCGAGCGCTGCCGCCGAGGCCTAGTTCTCCCGTCCGGATCCGGTCCTGGGGTCGCGGGTTCAGCCAGTAGGGTAGGCAGGGAGCGCACGGGACCTGCTGAACTCAGGCCTCTCAAAACCTCGAGATCCTATTGGGAGCTGTTTGGGTCACCTTTCAGGCCTTGCTAGGACCCCATTGTCCGCAACCAGCACCCGGCAGAAAGAAGTGCCGGCTTTGCTTTGGCGAAGAAGGGCCTATGGCAATGGCGGGGCGCCCCTAACTTAGGGCCGCGACTTAGAACCGCCGCCGCTGCAGTGGCCCCTTCTGCGTCTTACGGCTGTCTCTGGGCGACCTGGGCCCGTAACTGCCGTTGAAGTGTGGTGGGATTACGGGAGAGCAATCTTTCAGCGGCTGGGCACAGAGAAGTCAACCAGACGGGTGGCTATGGGCTATGGGCCCGGGCTCGGGCCCAGCCCCGATGCCTTTGAAAGAGCGTCCTGTCTCCTAAGTGGGTAACGCGTCCTGGAGAGGCCCAGGTGCTAGTGCCTCATCTTGGCTCTCTGGAATCTCTACCTTTTGTCCCGCTTTCAAAAGCATTTGAAACAAAACGAAACAACCCCTCATGTCCTGGGCAGCCTGCCGCCCCGGCGCCGACTGAACGTTTGCTGGTGCAATATGGGGCCAGCTCCCACGGAGCAGAATTTTGCCCAGACTTGGGCCCTTGCACACTCCGCTGTTTCGGCTCCGCTTTCCAAGGTGGCTCTGATTTTAACTTCTCACTCTTAGCGATGCCCTACCAGTGTCTTTGGCCCCTTCCAAGCCTGGGAAGAGGTGATGACGATCCAGAAGTTTGATTTTCTTAGAAGCCTTGGACTTTGGACAAGGCCTTGTAGAGCCCAGTTGACCGCCCTGCTCAGTCCATAGCTGTGGCCCCCCCGTCCCGTGGCTCCTTGCCCCCGACAAGACCTGGAAGGGGAGATGACTCCGAATGACTGTGTCCGTCTGTCTCGTGCCTCCTTAGGCCGGCCCCCAGAGACAACCGAGCTTGAAAGACTGCGCGGTGGGAGCTCCTCACTGCATACCGGCCCCCTGGATCCGTCGGGGCGCCTCCACCCGGCTGTTAGCATGATGTCTTACCTCAAACAACCCCCATACAGCATGAACGGTCTGGGCCTGGCGGGGCCCGCCATGGACCTCCTGCACCCCTCCGTGGGCTATCCGGGTGAGCACCAGACCCCGCCCCCAGCCCCTGCAAATCTTGGGGACCCCCAACCTCTTGGTCTTAGCACACATTTTGTCACTGAGCAGGCCCAGGGAGCCAGTGGCCTGGTCTGCTTACGGTGCAGAGCACACCAGGCAGAGACAAGTCTGTGAGGTGGGCCAGGGCAGGGAAAGCCAGCAACACTGGGCACCTGTCTCCTGTTGTGGCCCTACCACCAGCATAGGTGACTTTTTTGGTGTATACTTGTGTGAATCTCTTCCTTTTCTCCCAATACTAATGGGGAATATAGACACTTGCCGTGCCCTGACAGGAAGAGCGGAGCTTCTCTGAGAGGAAATGAATAAGCTGAGCTGAGGAAGGGAACTCTCCCTCCCTAATTAAATTGTCCTCAAGACCGGTGGTCTGCACCAACTTTTATGTTGCTGATGTGGATGGCTTGAGCTGAATCCTGGACTTCTTTTTTTTTGCCTCCCACTCCTTCAGGCCCCTTTTTATTCACTCAGAAAGCGTTTTCCAGGTGGTATTTCTCCTCACCCTTCTTCACCCTCCAGCCAAGGAATGAGTGAGTGAGTGACTATGAGTGAGTGTGTGTGTGTGTGAAGGGAGACTGTATAGTACTTTCTTTTCTTAACCTCCAAGAGTCAAGGAAGGTGCTGCCCTGGAGTCTTGGCTCCGAGTCACATGCACTTTCTCCCACCTGTGGCCTCTTAGGCTCGGCCCTTTCTTTTGCATCGGCTGGGCTCATGGCCTGCCAGGGGCCTGTCCGCGTCATCTAGCGCGGGTCCTCGTGGCCACCACTGATCAGGCACTCCGTGTGTCCCCTCAGCCACCCCGCGGAAGCAGCGGCGGGAGCGAACCACCTTCACGAGGTCGCAGCTGGATGTGCTGGAGGCGCTCTTCGCCAAGACTCGCTACCCTGACATCTTTATGCGCGAAGAGGTGGCACTCAAGATCAACCTGCCAGAGTCCAGAGTCCAGGTGCTCGCACTGGTGCTCCAGGATCAGGGTGGGGGCCTGGGGCTGTGGGGAGAAGGCCTGGGGTGGGGGGTGTCTTATGTGAGCCCAGGCTTACATACTAGGCAGTGCCACTCAGAGTCCCAGCAGGTCTGGACCCAGGCCTGGAAGAGGGGACAAAGTTAAAGGAACTAGCTTAGAGCCTGGGTCCGGTCCTTGGGCCCCGGGGCGCCTTCAGTTGGAAGTCCTTTTTAGGACTGAGGGAGGACAAGTGAGGCTCCCAAAGGTAAAGTGCCCCCAGGGCCCAACACTTGCCTCTGCTTCTTCAGCGGCCCCAAGACTTGGCAATTTCCTTTTAGGTCCTGAATTCTGCCTCTGCCCTTGCCTTCCTTGCATCCAGGGGATCCTGGAAATGGAGGAGTGGAGCTTGGCTGGAGCCTAGTGCCCTGACTGGGAAGCGCCAGTTTGATTAGATGCTTCATTTGCCTGGAGAGGATACCAAACGCAAAACCCCCTGCTACCGGCTTTGCCATTTCTGTTTTTGCTATGAAAGGGCCCCAAAAAAACTATTTGGACTATAACTCAGAATTCTACTCAAGAGCCTTTTTTCTAGACTTGTTTTCCCGGAGGCTCGAGAAAGAACCAGGAATGCAGTGCCAAGTACCAGGCCCTCCAAGAGGAGTGAGAACTTTATGACTGACTGTCCTCCTAGGTGCTCTACTCGGAGCCAAGAAGCCCAAAGAAATTCTGCCCCAGCTTCCTTCCCTAATTCTCCTAGTACTGCCTCTGTTCCACCTGCCAGCATTGCTCCTGCTCCCACCCAAATTCTTGCCTTGCCCAACACCTGGTCTCCGGCAGCCGACCAGCTTTGGCCTGACTGGGTGACTGCCCCTTACTCCCTGGCCTGCTGGCTGCCTCTCCGCTGTTTCCTGAAGTCTAGTTATAGAAGACAGGGTCTCAAACACTCACGGGGCTGCAGGGAGAGCCAACAGCAGCAGTTTAGAGGTGGCTGAACTTATAGCCAGACAGACGCACATGTTCCGCCTTAGGGCAGAGTTGCACCGGTGATGGGGAGGTGTGCGTCCCTACTTTGCCAGAGGAGGGTCTTTGAGCAGAAGGATGGGGGAGGGTTGAAGAGCGTGGAACGCTGGGGCTGGGACTGGCTGTGCTGGAGTTGGGGAGGGGCGAACGCCTCCTGGGAGTGGGATGGGAGATTTTAGGAGGGGTGGCAGGGTCTAAGGGGAGGAGGAATCCCGAGCCCTACTCGCCTCTTGACACACTCTCCCCTGGGCTGCTGCAGGTCTGGTTCAAGAACCGCCGCGCCAAATGCCGTCAGCAGCAGCAGAGTGGGAGTGGGACCAAGAGCCGCCCAGCCAAGAAGAAGTCGTCCCCGGTGCGGGAGAGCTCGGGCTCGGAAAGCAGCGGTCAGTTCACACCACCTGCTGTGTCCAGCTCTGCTTCGTCCTCTAGCTCAGCTTCCAGCGCCTCCACCAACCCAGCGGCTGCAGCAGCTGCGGGCCTGGGCGGGAACCCGGCGGTAGCAGTGCCCTCGTCCTTGAGTACACCAGCTGCTTCATCCATTTGGAGTCCAGCTTCTATCTCCCCCAGCTCAGCGCCTGCATCGGTGTCGGTGCCCGAACCTCTGGCCGCTCCTAGCAACGCATCCTGTATGCAGCGCTCGGTAGCCGCAGGCGCAGCCTCGGCGGCAGCCTCTTATCCCATGTCCTACAGTCAGGGAGGCAGCTACGGCCAGGGCTACCCCGCGCCCTCCTCTTCCTACTTTGGTGGCGTGGACTGCAGCTCATATCTAGCGCCCATGCACTCGCACCACCACCCACACCAGCTCAGCCCTATGGCACCCTCCTCTATGGCCGGCCACCATCACCACCATCCACATGCGCACCATCCGTTGACCCAGTCCTCAGGCCACCACCATCACCACCACCACCACCACCACCAGGGCTACGGCGGCTCAGGGCTCCCCTTCAACTCTGCCGACTGCTTGGATTACAAGGAGCCTGGAGCCGCCGCTGCTTCCTCTGCTTGGAAGCTCAACTTCAACTCGCCCGACTGTCTGGACTATAAGGACCAAGCCTCATGGCGGTTCCAGGTATTGTGAACACAGGAGTGTGAGAGGAAGAGACATGCAATTAGCTGCGCCCTCCGTGGTCCCCTGCTGCCGCTGCTGCTGCACCGCCCGCCTTTGCCTCAGCTTCTCCAGACCTGATTTTCATGTCCTCAGAAGATTTCCATTGCCTGCACTGCTGCCCTCATCCTTGTGTCATTTGCTTGGAGTGGTGGTGTGTGTGTGTACAAACCAGCCCACCCCTTGGATAAGGGGCCCGGTGCCATGGCTTGGCCCAGAAGTTCTATACGGAAGAGTTGTGTGCCCTCCTCAACCACTAACGAACTCCTAAGTCACCCACTTCCAGTCTTTCTGGACAGTTATGCACTTGCAGCCTTTGGAGGCTCTTCGTTCTGACTTGATGTTTGAGCTGTACACTTTTATTTATTCTTTCTGGACACTGGAATCACTTACTAGCTGGCATGTGTCTGCCCATTGGAGTGCAGCCACACTCTACTTCCAAATAACCACTAAGAGTTCTCGCGTGCAGACTCCTGCCCCTCCATCTGCTCTCAGCCCCTCTCCCCGCCTGCAGGCCAGAGCTTCCCAGCATTTCCTTCTCCCCGCAGGATGCACCTAAGCAGGACCAGAGCCAGAGGAGAGCGCCCCTTGCCTCTCACTCTCAGCCCAGCCCTGTGTAGAACTGGCCCAAGCTTCCGCCTCAGCGGAAATGCTGTACATAGTTGGGTCCGTTCCAGGGACCACTTACACTTTTTAGTTGCTGTTGGTTGAACTGAGCATATCTCCTCTTAGCGCCCAGGAAATAGAACTTTAAGATATATACAGGGTGTGTGTATACAGACACACACACACACACACACACACACACACACATATAAAACAAGAGGAAAAATATTTTCCCTCTGTTCCCCTGCCTCTTTCTCAAACAATGGCGCTTTTACTTTTTTCAGTTGTTGCAAAGCTGTCCTGCTCTCTCACATCTATTTGCTCTATGTATTTATTAAAGAGAACCATTTGGTTCCAGGGAGCTGGGCACGAAGGATCAGGGGGCCCGGAAATGTGGAGGAAACAACCAAGTCAGGGTACAGGGGATGGGGCTAGGCTGGGCCGGGGCACAGGACTGAGTCCTTCACGGGTCTAAGCACAGGGTCGCAGTCCCGGTTTACAGACCAAAAATAAAAGGAAAGTAAACAACAAATAAAAACAGCATTATAGGGGGGAAAATAAACAAACCCAGGCCCCAAACCTCAGTTCCCATTCCTCTGTCTGCTTCTCTCTTTAAGAAACCCTGTTTTGTCTAGTGAGTTCTTAGTGCACCTTCATTCTCCTAAATCTGCGGAAAGCCCGCGCTGTGTATCAATTTTGGCTTTGGCCGTTTTGTCCAGTAGGTGGGAAAGTAATTTGTAAATTTGATTTGTCCTATGTGAACATCACAAATTACTTGTTGAAATGTAAGGCAGCCCCCCCCCCCCTTATCTACATTATTTCCCGAAAATAAATGCAAATTAATGAACAGCTTTGTCAGTGTGGCTCTTCTGATTCCAGCCCCGGTCCCGGTCTCCGGGGACCTTAGAAGGAGGGAAACTCCCGTTTTAATAATCAGCGTGTTAATGACCTGTATGAAGTTGGAGGCCAAAAGATAGGGGTGGGAGGGCTTGGCAAGAAGAGTCCCCAGAAACGTTCTGTTAGGGAGTGTTCTCCCCTCCCGGTCTCCCCCCAGGCATTTTGACCCCCGAATTCCCTTTTGCCATCCAGGACAGAGACAGGTGTCGGGACTCAATTCCCGAAGCAATTACTTTCTCTTCAGAGGCAGGAGCCTGGCAGTGATTTCTTTACCCTAATTGCCTACAACCAGAAAGGGGGGGGGGGGAGGACAAGCGGGGCGGGAGGCGGGAAAGGGTAGTTTTGTAATGCTCTTATAGCTGAGCCAAAAAGGAAAAGAAAACAAAACGACCAAAAAAAAAAAAAAAAAAAAAAAAAAAAAAAAAAAAAAAAAAAAAAAAAAAAAAAAAAAAAAAAAAAAAATCCGTGTCCCGCATGTTGGCAGCAGACAGCCTTTCTTTAGGCTGAGCTGTCCCGGGTGGCTTCACGGAGGCTGGGGGATCCGCGTCATTCCTTCCACGTGCTCAAATGTACCGCTAAAGCCTCAGCCCCCGGCCAGAAGTAGCCAAATTATTTTCGTGCGTATTGTCAAGTTTCTTTAAAACGCTAACACAAAATCTAGAAAAGTCGACAAGGACGCGTTTCGCTTTGGCAGGGGAAGAAGATTCCCGGCTTGCAGCAATGGGTCCCACATTCCCCTCAGGGAGGACGGGGTGGGGGAGGGGGGATGATCGCCCAGAAAACCCGCAGCCCTGAGCTGTGAAGACTCCGGCCTGAAACCTCTGGGTGTGAGGCCGAGAAGCTGCTAAACTTGTCCACGGGAGGGAAGGAAATATGGAAACAACGAAAAGTTTCCTGCGAAGTGACCCACACACCCTATTCTTTTTATTCCGTGTGAGACTTGAGAACACAACGTGAGGCCGGCTGTGGAGAACGACCCCTCCCCTAGGGTCCCGCGCCCAGCGAGGACTCAGGGATGGGAGCCCCAGCTTCTGAAAAGCCTTCTCCGTCCTCCCTTCTGTCTCCGTAGGGACTGGGTGGGTGCCGCGTGCCGTCCCACTAGGACAAACCCAGCACCGAATTCCACAGGGCCCGCTGGAGGGCGCAGCCGCGGCCCTGCGGAGCCTGGCCCCGCGGAGCCTGGCCCCGCGGTGCCGCCCCCAAGGGAGACCCCGAGCGCAGGCCGCGCCGGAGCCGGCTGCTCCTTATATACGGGGCCGGGCCAGCCTGCGAGGTACGCCGTGGCCTCTCGGGCCAGCGGCCAGCACGTGCCGGGTAGACTGGGCCGGCGGCCAGAGGAAAGGCTTCCGGCTGCAGCTGCACGGGCCTGGGCACCCGGGCCGCCGGGCTTCCCGGGAGCTCTCCTCAGCCGACAGTGCCGGTCCCTGGCCGCCCCGGCTCACGCAACGGCCGGTGCCGCTGGAGGCCCAGGTGCTGTGCTGCCTCCACCGCAGCTTCCTGAGGCGGTTCTGCAGGGCCCAGCGGTCCTCCTGGCCGCTTAGCGGATGAAACCAGGAGACCCGGCTTTGCATTCGCTCGGACAACTGTGTGGCCTCCGGAGCAAGGTATCCAAAGCCCTTGGGCCTCATTTTGTCGCATTTATTATTTGGCCCGACTGAGTCTAGGACGGGCCAGAACTTATCACTTTGGCCAGAGGCGACTGGCGGGTAGGTCAAACGAGTTCCCTTGGCGCGGCCACTCCGCGGCTTCTAGAAGCTTCGACACCAGGTACTTTGGCGGGCGGGGGACAAGCGGTCTGGTGGTAGTTCCCGCCCGGGAGACGAGGCTTCGAGGGAAGCACGTGCTTCTCCAAGGGCCTCCCGACTATGCTGAGACCCCGCGGCTCTGAGTGGAAACCAGTAGCCGGAAGGTGCTGGGACACCTCGGGCCGCCAGGACGCGTGTGGTGGGGGAGCAGGGTAGGTCCGTGGCTGCGGCGGGGATGTCCAGAGGTGGACAGGCGGGGCAGGTGAGGGCGAGGGCGGCTAAACGGGCGGAGAGTCCCTGAGCCGGGGCGGCGGCGGCGGCGGCGGCGGGAGTGCGGAAGGCCCCTCCCAGCCCAGCCACCTGTTAACCGGCAGGTTCTGTGAGAACCGTCCTCAGCTCCCCTTTCTCCCATGGGAAAAGATTTGTTCTGGTTATGTTTTGGTGTTTGTGACACAGTTAAAGCATTTAGATTTGAAGCAACTTACGGAGACATAGCAACTTCTAAACACTTAACAGCGTTAAGACAGTCAACAGTGTTCTTTGAGTGCTCAACGAAATCTTCATGTTTTCTACTCATTGCTTGTATTCTCTGCTCATAATCGAGGGACAAAAATGTCTACCCGAACTGAACATGTGTGAGGTGCTTTAGGGGTAAAGGATAGGACACATTTCTGATTAAAAAAAAAAAATCTTAAAACCGTCTGTAGGGCACTGCATTAATTTGCTGAAGCTCTGGATTCAATGAAGTAACTTCATTCGTTGTGCTTTTCGGTACGCTTTTATAGTAGTTACTGGGGGTATATGGAAACCTTTCTCAAATTATGAATTTTTTTTTTTAAGAAAAAAAGCCTTACACTTGTGAGGAAAAACAGGTAGAAAGGCTATGAATATCAGCAAATTCATGCCTGCTACATTACAAAGATTAAAAAGCCAAAAAGAAAGAAACAAACAAAAGAGTGGTTTCGTTTGTGGAGTCAAAAGAAAATTACTAGATTTTCATGTATTTTGGTCAAAGTATTTACATTTTCACAGAAAAAAACTGATTTTTTTTCAATTGTGAAAATAAATGATAATTCACTAATGTAGCAGAATTAGTGTTATTGATGTAACTAAGCACGACAGGCACTAAGGATTTCTTTAGCGATGCAGAAATAATATATATCCTATATATTAAACATAGTAAATACATACATTATTGGTAGAGAAAAATCTGTATCATTACTGTTCAAGACCAAAGGTGGAAAAATCACTTGGCTTCTGTTGCAGAATTAATTTAAGAACAGCAACAAGATATCTTATAAAATTCCTTAATTGAAACTGAACAAGTTCTCTAGTTACTCTGTATTTTCCATACTTCTTCCCCCCCCATACATTTTAATATCAGAAATGAGAATGAAAAAACCTCATTAATTTTAACTAAGGAATATTTATATTCATAGTACCATGCTTAAAAATCAACTAGAAAATGAATACTAAATAATAATGCATTGCTTATTTGATGACAGGAAAACTTTTAACAACAAGAAAACTGTTATTTAAGAGTCTGTTTAATTATGTGTGGTGTCTGGAGTATACGTTTTTGAAAAGGAGAAGCTTTTGGAGAGCTCTGATTAGTAAGTACATGGTTCCTGAAAAAGCAGTTGTGCCTCTTAATTATCCTGTTGATATTTACTGATAATCTGAAGAAAAAATTGATTATTTTTTGGGTGGGGCCTAAAGGCTTTTAAATAATGCTTTCAAACTGAGTTGAATTTTACTTAAAACACATTAATTAGGTGCAGTCTTTCAAAAGTTTTAAAAAATCAGAAATGTTTCCCAAAAAACTTTCAGTACTTTAGGTGAAATGGCAGTTACATAATATAGTCAAAGTTGAAACTGCTTTTAAATATATTCTTTTTTTTTTTTTAGGAAAAAAATAAAGCCAGGAAGTATATTGTGTGCTCACATTTAAAATGCATATCCCTTTAATTATGAAACTATATATTCATGTTTCTAGAACTAGACTACTACTTCAAAGATTAGGATATGTTTTAAAATATTTCAGAGTTCTTTCTAATCAAATAGAACTGAGGCTTGATTTAATCAATAATGATCCATCAGAATTTAAACATCGAAAATCTATCATGTCTCTAAAAGTTGTATCCCGCCTATCCCCTTTGGATAATTTACTTGATGGCTAATATAATCAAACACAAAGCTTCATTCCATTTCAAAGGTCATAAATACCCGTTTCAAAAGTTATTCTTTATTGCACAGCTTATAAAAATTATTTTAGAAAATTTTAGAAATTCTTATAAAGTGGACTGTAAAATTAGGATTTAACTTGAGTTACATTTTTTTTTTAGGATTGAAGTGGACTATAAATACATCATAACTAATTTTAACTTTTGGGGTAAAATTAATTAGAATGTTAAAATAAATGGTCTCTGATTAAACAACTTGGACACAAATACTTTTATGTATGCTCAAAACTCTAAATGCTTATAAGATATACCAACATCTGTCATAGATATTTAAACGCAGGAATCATATTCTTCTTAAAGTTTATTTAAAAATTTTTATTGTGATAATGCCTACAAAAGAAAGTATAAAACAGAAATATACACTTCAAAGAGAAGTCAAAGTTACTAGAAACACAAGTTCTTCAATACTTCGAAAAGTAAAATTGGAGTTGTTTACAATATCAGTGTTTAAATATGATGTTACATAAATTATGTTTATGTTTTAGAGATTTTGTTAAATTGTTTAGAGTAGCAACTATTAATATAGGGAACACCTTTTTTTTAATACAGTTTTTAGGAGTTTAATTGAGCAAAACTGATGAATATTGCTGGGAAGCAAGATCTCAAACGTTCTTAGAGAAAACTTTTTAAGGCAGAGAAATAATTAAAATCATAGAATATAAAAGTTCCATAGGCCTTTGAAAATCATAGAGCTTTTTTTTTGTGTGTGAAATAATTGTGCTTTCTATTTATTTAGATTTTTAATGAAGGCACACCAAAATAATCTATCTTCTTGTATCTCAAGCATGGATATTTGACCTCAGCCAATGCTATAGCTTCAACTCTTGATTTTGTTACTGGTGACTCTCAGATCCATATTTCTAGCTCAGACCCCTCTGTTGGACTTCATGTACCTGTACATTACTGAAAAGAGGCCACTGAATTTTAGGTCTTAGGAAATTAATGATATGATGTCTAGGACTTGCTTCAAAATAATAGAAGAGAGGGAGTGGGTGGAGTGTAGGTGAAACAGGAGTAGCCATTAGTCGATAATTGTTGAGGCGAAGTGAGAATATGTATAATTAACATCTTTACACTATACTTTTGTATATTCTATTATTTTTGTAATAAAAAGTAAATAAATACTAGTTTGCATAAAGTAGTTTTTGCAGTGTGTTGAGGAAATTGAGCTTCCAATGCTTTTCATGTGGTAGTCATATATATTGTTTTCTTTGCTCTCAAGTCTTGTGAAGTTGGTTGGTGTTAGGCTCAGAGTGGTTTATTTATTTACTCAAGATTACATAGTTGATAGGTGGCAGAAACTGGTACTCAGTCTTTAAATTCAGTGTTCTTTAGCTATAAAAACTACCTAAAAATTTAGCATATTTAACATTAATTAGACAAATACCATATCACTTGAGAATTAGACTACCAGATTGACATCAACAAAACATACTTTATCTAAGTTGAAGTTGTAAAATTTAAGTTTTGGTAACTGAAAATTATTTCTTGAGACACTTATTTTAATTACTTAACTAATTTTTAATTTATAAGTAATTTTAAAATTTCTTACTGATTGGTTTATGTTTGTGAGTGGTATTTTCTGTCCTTGGCTGAACCATTTTTGCTTTTATAGGATTATTGCTTTGCTACATTATAGGAGTTCTAATCTAGGGAAAGTTGTATAAACCAGATATGAAGTTGAGATTAGATTAATAATTTTGTATGTGAGGCTTAATTTATTTGTAAGTAAATTTTTAAAAATCTTATTTTCTAATTATGCTAGTTTGAGAACTTTCTCTTTGAGTTTTGAAATTTGTAGCTTTTTACAATCTCACTGACGACAAATCCTTATCTTTTAAGGATATATTTTATATTTTAGAGCTAAGTCTGGAAATAAAAATAAAAGAGTTAACAAGTTGGGTAATAGTGATTACATCACTGTAGGATTTATGTACTGAAAAGCAAAAGGCAGAACTTTTGATTAAAGTGTATCTTTATTCAGTTTTTAAAAACTCTTCTTTTTTTTATTGTTAAATTTAATGGGGTGACATTGGTTGGTAACAATTAGATAGTTTCCAGATGTACAAGTCCACATCACATCACCCATGCATCATATTATGTGCCCACCACCCAGAATCAGCTCCCCCTCCATCACCATACTCATGCTTCTATTTCTACTACTGACTTCTTTTGTCTTTCTCTTACCTGATGTGTGTGTGTGTGTGTGTGTGTGTGTGTGTGTGTGTGTGTGTGTATCTATGTGAAGATAGATAAATAGAGAGAGAGGTCATCTGTGTTTATCAGTTTTGAGAAGAAAACACCTAGCATCTACTTTCTGCCTGTATTTCCTCAGTACAGGCATAAACTTTATCATATACTCAGATCAGCATCTGATAATTCTTGCATGTCTTCTTATTTGTACATTGGAACTGAGATTTGACCCCCAACCCTAAGATTGTAGTCCAGCCTATAAAATAGCTAAATCTTTTATCCCAAGAGAGATTAGAAGTCAATGGGGGTTCTGGTGTTGAGAGGAGCCTAATAAGAGATAGGACTAAGGTTTCCTGTATAATGAGTGGATCCTTGAATAATGCTTTTATTCATTGTTGCTTTGTTATAACATTGATGATAAGATATTAATTCTTGTTAATATCAATAGCGTGTGGTAAACTTGGTTTCACTTAAAGTCACAGAATCTATCAACCACTTAAGTGAGGACTTACTGTATTCCCAGACATTGGCACAAGGGAGTGCTAGTCACAAGGTAGGTCTCAACAGTGTTTGTTGGATGAATGAAAGAATGAAATCCAGTCATTAGCCTTGAAACAAATTTAAATGTAATTCATCTCAGATATGGACTTATCTTTTTTCTTTGTTGTAGTCAAAGTTAGTTTTGAATGGATCCAAGAGCATATTTTCTTAGTCTCTTTTAATCATCCTTAGACTCAAGATTAAGGTGACCAGATTTGGTCTATCTCCCGCTGTTCCCTAGCTTGTCATGCATTCTTTCCAAAAATCAGGACTTTTTTAAAACGCTGCAGGATGTGGGACAAATTGTTAAAAATCGGGACTGTCCGCCAAAAGTGGGACGTTTGGTCACCTTACTCAAGATCTATTTGGTTACTTCTCATTATTACATCTCTTGCTAAATGTCAGACATTTTCAAAATTTGTTCATTAAAATTTTAAGTTATAAACTATATTTATAAGTCCATAAAATTTATATGTGTTTCAGCAAATGGTTATCAACTTAACACTATGTAATCACCACTGCCAAGGTCAAGGAATATAACATTATTGGGACCCCAGAATTTCTTGAGTATCCTTTGCCTGTTACAATCACTTCTGTCTCCACCAATGTAACCACTATTCTGTTATTTCTAGTAATTATTTTCTTGCATTTCTTTTTTAATTTAACCATTTGTATATGTATTTCTAAAAATCATGGATTTTATATGAATAGAATTATATTGCATTATTTTTATAACTTGCTTTTTAGATTTAACTTTATGTTTATGAGATTTATCCATGTTACTGTGTATACTGTAGCTTCTTCATTTTCATTGTCTTCCATTGTCTGGATATACCACAATTTATTGATTTGTTCTGTTGATAGGCATTTGAGATGTTTCTAGTTTGGGACAATTATAATGCTGCTGCTCTGAACATTTTTTTATGTGTATCCTGGTGCACATAAAGATGCCAATCTTTAGAGGATAGCCTTGAAATAAATTTCAGAGCTACAGGGGATCCATATTTTCAGCATGACTAGACACAGTTTTCCAAATTGGTTGTGTTAATTTATGTTCCCAAATAGTGTATGAGAATTTCAATTGCTCTATATCTTTGCCAAAGCTTAGTATTAGACTTTTAAAATTTTGTCAATTTTGATGTGTAGTAATATTTCATTGTGGTTTTATTCTATTTTTTAAAGATTTATTTTATTGTTTTTGACAGAGACAAAGACAGAGATAGAGAGCGATAGAGAGAAGGGGGAGGGCCCAGAGCAGTTTTCATAGTTGTTCATCATAAGTTTTCTACATGGTTTTGTTCCACACAGGTGTGTGGGGGCTGCGCAGGGTGGAAACTGGGCTGGGGGCCTCTTGCATGGGAGGCACACCCCCTCGATCCAGGGGCCGAATAGGGGAGGAGTGAGAACCAAACTGGGGGCCTCCTGCACGGGAAGCACACCCCAGTTCAGCATATGAGTCCACATGGGCTGGGGCTGGGATTCAATCCTCGGTCCCCAGGGCTGCAAAGTGAGCACTTAACCTGCTGAGCCATCCTGGCTTCCCCTCATGTGGTTCTAATTTGCATTTTCTTTATTACTGGTTAGATTGAGCCTCTATTCTTACTTTTGATGTCTATTTGGATATCTTTTGTGAAGTGTCTATTATATTTCCCTCTTTTTCTTGTTGATTGTCTATCTTTTCTGTTTTATTTGTAAAAGTTCCTTACAAATTCTGCATACTAGTCATTTGCCAGTTATATGTGTTGTAGATAATTTTTCCCACTTTGTGGATTGTCCTTTCATTTTTTTATTATTGTGCTTTAAGTAGCTGAACTTGTTAATCTTTTCCTTTATGATTGGTGCTTTTGTTGTCTTGTTGAAGAAATACTTTCTTCTCGTGCTCGTGAAAACATTTCTCTATATTTTCTTATAAAAGATTTCTTTTAAAAGTTTTGCCTGTCACAACTAATGATGTACAACAATGGAGACTTCACTGGGCCTTCCCCTGGCCCCCCTTACCTTCCCTCAAAACAATAAAAATAAATCTTTAAAAGTTTTGCCTTAGATATTTATTATCTGACTTTTTTGTAATGTGCAGTATTTGGCAATGATTCCTCTTCTTCCTTCTTGAAACTTTACGTGCTCACATGTCATATTTAACGTGCTAATTTCAAAAATCTGTATTTTTGGTATTAACTATACTCCTTAGCTGAGATCCTTATTTCCAAAAGTCTCCTGGATCTCTCTACTTGAACATCTTGCAAATATCTGCAAATATTTCAGTTTGAGCTCATTTAAAAATCTTTATTGTTTTCTGTTAGATTAAATCACCAATCACATGGTAGAATCTTTGACTCTTCTTTCTTAACCTTGTCCAGTCATCATGTCCAGGTGATTCTACTTCCAAAATGCATGTCAAATCCATTCATTACATTCTCTCCAGTTCCATAATTAGTGCTTAGAGTTCCACCTAGTCTGGTACAATAGCCTTCTAATTGGTTTTTCTGCCTTCCTTCTATCTCCCTTCTCTAGTCAGTCATTCACACTGCCACAGAGTTTTCTTTATAAGGCACAATGGCATTTCTTTCCTGCTTTTATGGCTTTTTATTGCCAGTATTACAACAAAAAGTTCAAATTCCTTCACATGGCTTCTGATTACTCTGTAGGAATCTCATGTTCTAGCCACATCAGGCTTCTTTTTGTTTCACAAAGAAGCTGTGGACTTTTATTGTGCCTTTTTCATGTTGTTCCCTTTGCTTGGAATAGTCTTCCTTCTACCTCTGTTCCCAGTGGGAACACTGGGGAAAAAACCCTATTCCTTCTACCACCATTCCTAGAAAGAATTATCCTTCCTGCCTCCGGGCTTCCTATAGAACTTTGTTCATATCTTTATTGCAATACTTACCTTATATTTATTATATGTATCAGTCTCCCATGCTAGGCAATGAAGTTTCTGAGCATAGAGAATATATTTTGTTAATATTTTCATTCTTATAATCTAGCAGTATCTGGTACAACATAGTACTCAATAAATACTTGAATTAAAGAATTATGCTGACCTTAAAAGATATAAAAATGTATGCATTCACTTAAATGTTTTGAGGTGAGAAAAATCTTAATGAAAGAACACAATGGGCTGTTTTATGTGAGAGGGTTCTAGCTGAAGAGATTAGAATGCTTCTTTGGCCCAATGATAATTTCAGGGACAGCAATAATCTTTTATTTATTTATTTATTTTTGATATATATATATATATAGAGAGAGAGACAGAGACAGAGACAGAGACAGAGACAGAGACAGAGACAGAGAACTGAACTGGGGGAGCTCCCAGTTCAGCATATGGTTCCGCACAGGCCCAGGCTGGGACTCAATCCCTGGTCCCCGGCGCTGCAAAGTGAGCGCTTAACCCACTGAGCCATCCCGGCTTCCCCGAGCAATAATCTTAAATGAACAAATAAGAGTGCCAGAATTCTCCTCAATTTTAAAAGGGGGACTTATGTTTCAGACAGACTTAGAATACACAGTTAAATAAAATTAGTTTTATAAAATGTCACAATGACACTGACAAAATTTGTTGTTTTCAGAGAATAAATTAATGAACATAGTTTATTCTATTACAGATTTTATAATACTGTGAATATATCTCTGTTTTGTCAGTGCTTGTTAACTTTTACTGTGGAAGATTCTGTAATTCAGGTACTTCTTAGGTTTAATCAGAACAGTGATAGGTTAACAGTTGTTGCATGTGCTAATTCTATAGATTCCCATAAAGAAATAAAACCTGTAATGACTAGAGTCCAAATATTTACTTAAGGTTCACCCAGGACACACAACACAATTGAATTGTGGCTAGACAGTAGGGTTAGTGTCCAGTAACATTATTATGTTTTTCTCTTTTCATGTTAACATAACTGATTCACTGTACACATAAGAGTAATCTAAATACAAAATGTTCTTAGTAGATAAATTTTAAGAGCAAATTGATTTTTATTAAAATATTATACATTATTTGTATCTGGAATTCTGATTGGAATAAATCTTTAAAGAAGCTTTGAAAAAAATCTTTAAAGAAGCTTGGAAAAGTTTATCTATGTCTGCAGATAAGTTATCTTCTGATTATGAATTTGTATGTTTTGAAATATAATAAACCCACCCCTAATCATAAAAGCAACTTTTAGGTAAACTTGGTCAATTGAATATATATGTTTATTTTCACTCCCTCTTGAAAACATACTAAAGTAACAATGCACTTTTGACATCTTCATTTCTTTCTTTTTCCCTATTACTATCATCCCAACTGTACTTAAACATGCTTTACCTCTGCCATCTTAAAAACTTCCCTGTGGGAACCAAACTGGGGGCCTCCTGGATGGAAGATGAGAACCTTCGCCACCATCCCAGCAGTTACCAGTTTTGCCGTGGTATATGGGTTTGCATAACCAGGGGCTGGGATTCAATTCTTGGACCTCTCGGTTACAAGGCAAGCGCTCAACCTGTTGAGCTATCCCAGCTTCCCCAACAGTTGAGCTTCTTGAACTCATTGAACTTGTCTACTCTTTGTTGCTACATTCTCACCTTCTGTTCACATGGGAGGTGAGAACCTTTGCTGCCAAGCCATCCCTGTGGTTACCAGTTGCGCTGCAGTTCAGCATATGGGTTTGTGCTGGCCAGGGCCAGGAATAGATCCCCGGAGCTCGCTATTTCAAAGGAAGCACTCAACTGCTGAGCTATCCCAGCATCCCCACTTTGTAATTCACTGTAATGAACCTTCCACCCTGCTTTTGCCAAAGTCACTAGTAACTTACATATTTATGATCCAAGGGAACAGTTTCAGTCTTAATTATAGTTAATCTCTCTGTAGCACTTGATATGAGTAGTCTTTTTTTTTCTATCAAATACTTTTTTCCTTGGTTTTTGAGATACCCACTCTTTTCAATTTTTATTCTTTTTAGTCTCCTTTGTAATTTCCTCTTGTCTGCTGTATTAAATATCAGTGTTCCACAAGACTTCCAATCTGGGCGTCTTCAAACTTAACACACCCTTCCTTAAACATCCACTCCCACGTTTTCAGTTGTTCTAAGTCTGTATCATCAACTCAATTTCTATCTGTCTGCTGGACATAGCGTAGTAACTCTACTACTAAATTTTTTCTCTTACTTTATTCTTTATCTCAGTGACTACCAACTATCCATAAGCACAATCAATCATAAGCACAAGAGGGAAACTGTAAATTCATCTACATTCCAACCACTTTGGTCCTTCTTCAACTCTCATTGTCACTCACTGAGTTCAGTCTATTCCATCACTTAATATCCCCTAATTCTGTTTACCTGTCTATATCCCAAATACAAATATAAAATGTCATTACAACCTTTCACCTAGTCTATTCCAATAGCATTGTAATTAGTTGTTCTTTCTCCATTTGTACATTTGCATAAAACCTGTGGAAGCTAGTTTCCAAAGATGGCACCCAATAAACCACATCTCCCAAGATTCGTGCCCTTGTTTAGTCCCCTCTCATAATGAATCTGAGCTGACCTTGTTTCTCGCTTTACATAATGGAGCATGGTAGAAATGACCGTACAGTTCCAAGTGTTAAAAACGATTAATAACTTCAACTTTAGCACCCAAAGTGCCTTATAATAAGCCCAGCTGCTCTGTTGGAGATCTTTATGGATAGAGAGTACCTGAAACTGCATGGAGAAAGAGAGGACATCCCAGCATTCCAGGTGAATCCAGACTTCTAGATGTCCCAGCCAAGATACCAGATCTATGAGAGAGCCATCTTACATGTTCCATACCCAGAAAACTTCCAGATGATTTCAGGTGACCTCACATAAAGCTATAGAACTGCCTAAGCTCAGGCAACATCACATAAAGCTATAGAACTGCCTAACTGTGCCCAGCCTATGCACAGGATAATGAGAACAAAATGGTGGTTCTTTTAAACCACTGAACTTTGTGATGGTTTGTTTCACATGGGTAAAACCAAAATTGGACATCCTTGTCTTGTTCTTGATTTTAGAGGAAACCAATCCTATTATTTCTATAAAGTAAAAGTTTCCACATATGGAGAGTAGTTGTTCCTATTTGGTATACATTTCTCATTAGCTTGGTTTGAATGAGGAAACACAGACCTTATTAAGAACAAGAGGAAAAAGGTATAGGAAAGAGTTGGGACAAAGTTGATAGGTAGGTATGGGAAAACATCATCAGGCTTGATAATGGTGTTGTTGAAACAGATGTGTTGTCAGGGACATCCAAGAACCCCCCACCACTAGGAGGCAGCCCTTAGCTGTCTCAGGTCTTGACCAAATGAGCAAGACTCCACAAGTTATTAGAAATTATAATAAATGTTCATAGACTATGACAAGCATTTTTATAAATTGGGAATAAACAAAGTGAAAAATACAAAGTATAGTTCATAAAAGTTTCTTCTGTGCTTGGTTTCATTGATGTTATTTATTATTTACACTTTAAGAGTGAAAGAAAGTGCTACTAATGATCCTTTCTGAACGGGGTGTGAACTAACTGCCCAAGCAAACTGGGACATAGGTTATTCTATTTATGGAACTCTTTACATTCCTAGATTACAACTGTAGTTGGCATTTAATCTTGGGAAAGTCAATCATGATGGCATATTGATGAATTTCTCTAAAGAATTGGCTGCTAAAACAATCTAGAGGTGGGTTCATATGGTTGAGAAATTTAATGTAAATAGTTTCAGATTACAAATGAACATAGATAATAAAGAGTAATTTATGAAGACTGTAGAGATCTCTGTTGCTATTACCTCTGTTATTGCATATAACTAAATTAGTGTTCTAACTTAGACTACCCATTAGGCAACCTTTTTGTCTGTTGCATTGAGTCAGAGTAATCCTGGTGATGATGCAACTTTTATGATTAATGATGAGTTTAGAGCTCATTTCTGCTTACTGTTATTTTCTGAAAATTTATAATAGCATCTCTGAGTCAATTGCCTCACCTATATATGACAGAATCCATTTTTTGTTGTTGTTGTTGTTAGCATGTCTTTCTTTTAGAAAAGCTTTCTTTATGGAAGGATGTATGTTACTTATACACAGGGCTATAATCTTTGATATCAACCTAAATGTTTAAGGATTTATTTCATACCACATTAGTAAACTGTCATGACTCTTTGGCATAGAATCTTTCCTAATTCTTAAAAAATAATGTCTAGTTTTAGTTTCTATCGTCTACCCAGCAAGAGTAAAGGTTTCCATAGTTTTATCATTTGTATGTAAAATAATATCTTTTTTGCTTGCTTTGCTGGTTCTTCTTTGTTCCTCTAATCTGTGGGTGTTACCCAAGGCCATGTCTTTTACTTCTAACCTTCTCTATAATCATTATCTCTGTGGTCTCATTCATTCTGGTGGTGAGAGATTCAGCTGTAATTTCTCTGTTGACTTTTTTTTTTTTTTAAGATTTATTTTGTTTTTGACAGGGATAAAGAGAGAGAGACAGAGAAAGGGGAGGGCCCAAAGCAGTTTCCATAGTTGCATGTCATTAGTTTTCTACATAGCTTCATTCTACTGGTGGGTGCAGGGCTGTGCAGAACCAGGCCAGGGACCTCCCAAATGGGAGGCATGTCCCCATGAGCCTGGAACCTCCTACATGGAAAGCTCACCCAGGGTGGGAGATGAACCCGGGACCTCTCACATACGAGGCTCCCCCCAGTTGAGAACCAAACTGGGGGCACACCCCAGTTCAGCATATGGGTCCTCATGGGCCAGGGCTGGGATTTGATCCTCAGACCCTGGGACTGTAAGGTGAGTGCTCAACCCGCTGAGCCATCCTGGCATCCCCCAATCATGCTGTTTGTGTGTGTGTGTGTGTTTAAAAAAATATATCAGGCATACCTCTGCCTTCATCCCATTGCATTGGCTGTTCTATATTCCAGAACATTTGTCTAGATATCCACAGGCTCACATTCTTTCTGCTCCAAATCTTTTCTCAACTGTTATCTTTTCAATGAGGCTAACCCTGATCACCTTACTTAAAATTGCCATATCCCCTACTTTGATAATCTCCTATCTTGCCATATTTTTTTCCATGGAACTTATCACCTTTCAAAATACTACATCATTTATTACATTTATTATCTGCCCATTTCCCATTAGAATGTAAACTCCATAGGGATTTCTGTCTGTTTTATTTACTAATGCAACCTCTTTGCCTAAAACAGGGCTGACATAAATATTTGTTGAGTGAATGATTGAATGAATGAAATTTGCTCTTTCTCATTTCTACAGAGGTTTTATGACATATGCAGCAAATAGTTTGAAGAATCCCTCAGTGTATTATTATCAGGTAGTGGCCCTGATAAATAGTGAATATATACCTGAGTGACAGTATAGTCAATCCCAGTTTTGATAGTGACTTCAAGATGGTGATTCTTGAATTAACATTTATGAAAGATAAGCCTGATTTTTTTTCTGATTCAGACTGTATATTCTTAGATATTTTTGGTAACTTTTTTCTTTTCATTTTGAAAAATTCCAGAAATAAGCTAAAACAGAAAAATATAGTGAACCCTTATGGATGTATCGTCTAAGTTCTATAGTTAACACATTGGCTAACCTTATTTCGGTGATACTGTTCCTTGTTCACTGTCCTTTTCTGAAGATTATTTGGAAGCAAAATGCAATGATGGGGAGACAACATATATCAATTTAATTTGTAAATTATCTGAAAGGTTTTTGATGAAGTTGAATTTTGTTAAAACTTAATGTTGCAGCTCATGATTTGCTTCAAAATATAATTAAATCACTAGTCACTCGAAAGTTTTACTATATTTGTTTCTTTCCATCTAAGATCTACAAAACCATTTTTCCAACATATATTTGCATGGGACTTCTTTCCTTTTGGTTACATAGCTTAATGTCTTTAAAAAAAATCTTCCTCTTAAGGTTCTTGTTTTTCATATAAATGGCCTTGTATATAAAGTGATTGGATATTTAAAAAGGAAAAGCTATTTGTTTTATGGTAGTGTCATTATGGATAACACTGAACTTTACCAAAATTGGACTGTCTTTACTATTACTATTAAAAGAAACAAAAAAAGCATTTTGTAATTGAGGGCTCCGTACTTAACTGGAATATGAGATGACCAAATCAGTGATGTGTGAGAAGGGTCAATTTTGTTGTACAAATGACTGTAGAAGAGCTGGCTAAAACACTTTGTTCAGAGAAAATAAGCTGTAATTTTTATCTGAAAGCTTATTTTTTGAAGCATAAATTCTCTCTGCTATGGGGTTACTTCAGACAGTCTCAAAATGTGACCAAAGTTAAGTGTTTAATTTGAAAATTGTTATAGGCCCCTATAGTCTGCAGCTATTTTTTAGATTGGTTACCATTGGTGAAAGCAAACAATGTGTGTAACTATCTCAAAATATTTTAAAATTAGTTAAAATGTACTAAATAAAATACTTATATGTGATTTTAATTTCATTAGACTATCATGTGTACTCTTAATATTTTTTCTTAGCAAAGCAGTTGTGAAGGCATAATAAAAATTAGTTATTTGCTGTTACTAAATTACAGACCACATTAAGGAATATATTCTGCTTAGAAACATTTGAAAGTTTTAAGTGCTGACTAGGAAATTTAAAATGTTATATTTTAAAAAGATTTCTTGACAGACAAATCAGTATCTCTGCCAGGTTTTGCATCATTATTTTTGGCAGGATAATTAGCTGTAATGCCAGGCTTCAGAGTTGGAATTATAGATGATCCAAAAATTCATTCTTAAACTGTAATATATCTTGCACCCATAGGAAGTAGGGTGTGGATTACAAATAACTAGATGCATACATGGTTTTAAAGCTACCCAAATAAAGATAAGTGGTTTCTAATAAGGGGATAAGAACTTTTAAACTATAGCTTTGACTATGTATTTTAAGTTAACAGAACATTCAAATCCTTAGCACTGTCAGGCATTGAGAGTCTATAATGGTAGATACACAATAATGCTCAGCACTTTTTGAGTGGAAAGGCATAACTTTAGTTTCTGACATATATGTTCTTTGCTTATGAGGAAGCAGTTGAAATTACATGGGTTAGTTGATGGGGTGTGACTTCTGAGGAAGTGTTGGTAAGGCCATCTTAAATAGTTATGGATAAGCATGGTGGGCCAAGTGGGTGAGGAGGAGCTGAAATTTTAAGCTTTGCCTGCTACATTTATGCCCTGGTGCAGGGATTGTGTACCTAGAGGAGGCATTTTTTTCTTATGAAGTGTACACATGAACTATCAGAGGCTCTGATGGGTAGAGATGAGCTCCAGAGGTCTGGAGAAGTGATTCCTATTCCATAGTGATGGTTGGAAAGTAGAAAGCAAAATTTAAAGAGACATCTCTTCAAGTATTTGTTCATTATTTTGTTGAGGATATGAAGATACTGACTAGTAAAAATAATTACATACATCGTTATGTTCACAATAAAAGATTTACCAGGTGCACAAAACATAGCCTAACATTTTAACTTACATATTGTAAAAAATTTGTTTCCCAATCACTTAGAACTAGATAGCATTATTTATTCATATTCATTAAGGATTGAGTGTCCCATAAATCCCTACTGGATTTGACTTCTCTCTACCTTTTTTGCCATCATCTCCTATAATTTATTCCCTTGCTGATAATATTCCAGCCACACATAAGTCTTTTTTTCTCTTCTTCAAAGACCAAGCCTGTTTCTGTTTTTGGGACTTGGTATAATTTCTTGTTCCCCTCTATGTCCTATCTTTGCATGGTTGTTTTCTTGCTTTCTTTTTATTTTTCAAGATTTATTTTATTATTGTTTTTGACAGAGAGATAGAGATAGAGACAGAGACAGAGAGAAGGGGAGGGCACCCAGAGCACTCTCCATAGTTGTATGTCATCAGTTTTTGACATAGTTTCATTCCACACATGTGGGTGGGGGCCGAGCAGGGCAGGAACTGAGCGGGGTTCTCCCACATGAGGGGCATGCTCCCATGAGCTGGAAGCTGAACCGGGGACTTCCCACTTGGGAAGCTTGCTCCAGTGAGAACTGAACAGGGGGCCACATCTCAGTTCATCATATGGGTCCACACAGGCCAGGCCAGGACTCTATCCTTGGACCCCAGGGCTGCAAAGCAAGTGCTTAACTGAGTCACCCCAGCATTCCCTTGGTTGTTTTCTTTAATCCTTTAGGTCTTTTTACCTTAGTATGGCCTTCCCTTTCAGTGTAAATTAACAGCCTCTCCAGCTCTGTCTTCTCTCATATCTGCTTTAAAAAATATTTATTACTATATATTATCTTCATTTATTTATTATCTGCTTCTCCTAGAATTTAAGTCCCCAAGAGCAGGACCTTGTTCTCTTTCTTTTGCACATAATTGGTACTCAGTAATATTGTTGAATAAATGATTAAAGTGGGAAAGTCTTGTTAAAAATACATTTCAAAGTTATTTTTCTGGTTTTTATGTTTGCAGCATGCTTCTCACTTTTCTATATTTTGGCTCTTTAGTCAGTTTCCCTATGCTGTTTTCTGAACCAGGCAGCTTCCTGTGAAGCATATTAAAGCTTTCAAATTTAGATTAAAAAATAAATTACCTGTTTCTGGAAACTAGCACTATGTAATGCATGATTTATTTTCAAAATTTCTGCAGATTGTGACTTTGAGTTTCAAGTACCTTTTGGCCATCTTGATCAGGATTGGTAGTGTAAAAACCTTCAGCACCACTGTACAACCTAATAAATAGGTACAGTTTTCAAAAATATTTAATGAAACTATGTTGGTGCTGGTAAGAAATATTTTAAAATTTTCTATCAAGTGCTGTCAACTTTGGTGGTTTAGAGACCAGTGTACATGTGCCTGGTTATCAAGCAGTTGCTTTAAGTGGTCCTTTATCAATTTATTCCAGTGATGTTATAGTACATCTTATAGACTGACACTCAGACAGCTTTTTGGTCAGTCAACCCTTTATCAAGCCCTGGAAAATAGATCAGTATGGGTACAGGTCAGTTTAAGTGTGTGATAGCAAGAATTTGAGGAGTTCTTTGTTTAGTCCCTTACCAGTGAATTAAGAGGCAAGGACATTTACTCAGACTAAAGGGAAAAATAGTAGAATGGGAGGTTTGAGGAAAGTAGTGAAGAATGGGAAGGAATCAACTAGGGAAGTGAAGAAGGGTTACTGGGTAGAGCTGAGGACCATACTGAGATAAATAATGAAATGTACCAATCTGTTCATTTGTGTGAACAACTAGAATGATAAATTGTTGAGCAATATAATAAATAATTCTTTTTAAAAAATTATATTTGACATAGAGGAAACCAGGATGGCTTAGGGAGTTAAGCACTTGCTTTGTAGTCCTGGGGACTTAGGATCAAATCCCAACTCCAGCCTGTGTGGACCCACATGCTGAACTGGGGTGTACTTCCCATGCAGGAGGCCCCCAGTTCAGTTATTGCCCCCCAGTTTGGCCCCCAGCTCATGGGGGTGTGCCTCCTATGCGGGAAGCCCCCAGCCCAGATCCCACCCTGCTCGGCCCCTGCCCACCTGTGTGGAATGAAGCCATGTTGAAAACTGATGATGTACAGCTATAGAGACTGCTCTGGGCCCTCCCCTTTCTGTCTCTCTGTCTCTGTCAAAAACAATAAAATAAATCTTAAAAAAAAAAAAAGTAAAATAAGGATTACTTGATTGCAAGCACTGTGATACCACACAGTTGGTCTGACAACCCAGCTGGCTATTAAATGACTAACGGGCACAATAGTATACACCATAGAAACACTAGACAAAGGGATGATTTACACTCCAGGTCAGATTGAGTGAGATAGCACAAGATTAATCAAACTGCTGAGAACAGCGAGCAGTTTAAAACTTCAGAATTTTTTAAAAGATTGCTTTCTTTTTTTTAATATATTTTTATTTATTTATTTTTATTTTTGACAGAGAGAGAGATATACGGAGACAGAGACAGAGAACTGAACTGGGGGAGCTCCCAGCTCAGCACATGGTTCTGCACAGGCCAGGGCTGGGACTTGACCCCCGGTCCCCCGCGCTGCAAAGTGAGTGCCCAACCCA
Organism: Craseonycteris thonglongyai; assembly: GCA_004027555.1. Lineage (NCBI taxonomy): Eukaryota > Metazoa > Chordata > Mammalia > Chiroptera > Craseonycteridae > Craseonycteris > Craseonycteris thonglongyai. Next base: position 42,625 of record PVKE010005479.1, read on the forward strand.
CTGAGCCATCCCGGCTTCCCCTGCTTTCTTTTTTTAAGAGAAGGTATGTGTGTGAGAGAGAGAAGGGTGGTGGGCCCAGAGCAATCTTCATAGTTTTACATCATTAGTTGTGACATGGTTTCATATCACACGGGTGCATGTGGGGCCACATGGGACAGGAACTGAACTGGGGGCCTCCCACATGGGAGGCCAGAACCTTTGCCACCATCCTGGCAGTTACCAGTTGGGCCGCAGTTCAGCATATGGGTTTGCATGTGCTGTGGCCAGGATTAGATCCCCAGACCTTGTGGTTGCAAGGCAAGTGCTCAACCTGCTGAGATATCTCAGCATCCCTGAAACCTATGATTTTTTAAATTATGGAATTTCCCATTTAATGTTTTTGGACCAAAATTGACTGCAGGTAACTGAAACTATGGAACATGAAACTGCAGGTAAGTGGAAACTGTTGTATGTTCAACTGATAAAAGAATAATCTTAAGATTGAGATTTAAAAATATAATTGCACTAAAGTGACGAAGATAGGTAGATACTCAAACTAAATCTTGACATTAAAATTCTGTAAGGGGATGTCAGGATAGCTCAGCAGGTTGAGTACTTGCCTTGCAACCGCAAAGAAACCTCCAGGATGGTGGTGAAGGTTTTCACCTTCCATGAGGGAAGACCCCAGTTTTTTTTTTAAGATTTATTTTATTGTTTTTTTAACAGAAAGAGGTAGATGCAGAGAGATACAGAGAGTGGGGTGGGGCAGAGCAATCTCCATAGTTGTACATCATTTGTTTTTCAACATAGTTAAATTCCACACAGGTGGGCACAGAGCTGTGCAGGGCAGAAACTGGGCCAGGGGCCTCCCACATGGGAGACATACTACCGCCAGCCAGGGGCCGAACCAGAGACCTCCTACATGGAAGCTTGTCCCAGCAAGAACCGGACTGGGGGTCCCCCCACATGGGAAGTACATCATGGGAAGCTTCCAGTTCTGTTCCCTCCCCACATGGTCCCACATCCACCTGTGTGGTATGAAACCATGTCACAATTAATGATGTATATCTATGGAGACTGCTCTGGGCCCTCCTCCCTCCTTCTCTCTCTCTCAAACAATAAATCTTTTTAAAAAATATCCTGTAAGAATAAGAAAACTGTCTTCTGGGGTGAAGAAGTTTCACAGATTGAGGGCCTTACTTCACATTGCTGACAGGTAGAGGGTAATATCTATTTTTTTTTTTAAGATTTATTTTTATTTTTTTTGACAGAGAGAGAGAGAGAGATACAGAGACAGAGAGAAGGGGGAGGGCCCAGAACAGTCTCCATAGTGGCACATCATTGGTTTTTCCACATTGTTTAATTCCACAGGTGGGCTTGGGGCTGCACAGGGCAGGAAGTGGGCCGGGGTCTCACCCCAGTGAGAACCAAACTGGGGGCACACCCCACTTCAGCATATGGGTCTGCGCGGTCCGGGGCCAGGATTCGATCCTCGGTCCCTAGGGCTGCAAAGTGAGTGCTTAACCCACTGAGCCATCCGGCTTCCCAATATCTAATTAATGGTGCCATTTTTCTCATGTTTCTTACATTAAAAAAATCAGCACATAATGAATTGTGTAGACAATGTAATGTAGAATTGTTTACCTGGAACCTATGTTAATTTTTACCAACTAATGTCACCCCAATACGTTTAACAATTAAAAAAAAATCAGCAGTTCTCAGATATTTTAAAGGAAATCAAAAGTATTTGTTTCATCATTCTATCATGTTTTTTGGAAGTCAGTGATTTTATAAAACTGTGTTTGAAATGTTTTGTGAATCATTTTAAAAACCAAAGAATGTTTGGTTGTAAAAGTGGGAACTTGTGGGAAGGGGAGGAGGGGGGAGGGAGAGTGGGGAGGGGAGGTGGGAGTGGGCACCAGCCTTATGGACACACTCAATAGTTTGGTGGTTACCTGAGGGAAGGGGAGTAGAGGGGAGGGACAGTTGGGGCGGGGGGTGGGGGGGGAAGCAGGAGTGGACACCAGATATATGGTGATAGAAGAAGAGCTGATTCTGGATGGTGAGCACATAATGCAGTGCATAGGTGATGTGATGTAGACTTGTGCATCTGGAAACTATCTAATTGTTACTAATCAATGTCACCCCAATAAATTTAACAATAAAATTGAACAACAACAACAACAACAAAAGTGGGAGCCATTGAAAAAGCTTCAAATAAAAGGGTGGAGAGAGTTGATATTATAAAAGGGCATTTCATTTTATTTAATTGCCAGTCAGCCTGGAGAAAACAACTCTCTGGAGCCAGCTGGCTTGTTGATATTTCTCTGCATGTTTGCTTCTCTTTTCTAATTCATGAGACTATCTTTCCCACATATTCACTAAAACATGGCTTTATAATTACCATCTCAAAATGATAGTCTAAGACCTACAGTCTACATGACTTCTGGCAATTCTTCCCACAATTAAGTATCCATGTTCTAATTCCAAATCCGAGGAGAGTAATAAATCACTCCAATCACTTGTGTTTTGGAGGTAAGTTTGGGAGTAAAGAGATAGAATCATATAACACAAGTGATCTGTCCCTTTTAGGATTATGGGCAGGGCAGGTATTCAAAGATGAAATTATTGGCATCTCTTATACATCATGAATAATTTTATTTTTTATATATAATGTGATAATTACAGAGTAAAGGGACCTTCTTTTTAGTCTGACAGCATCTTTCACTCATGAATTATAAGCATCTCTCTCTCAAAGATTTTTTTTTCTTTTTACTATTTTTGACAGAGAGAGAGACAGAGAGACAGACAGAGAGAAGGGGGAGAGCCCAGAGCAGTTTCCATAGTTGTACATCATCAGTTTCCAACATGGTTTCATTCCACACAGGTGGACATGGGCCACACAGGACAGGAATTGCATGGGAGGTACACTTCCATGAGCTGGGGGCCGAACTGGGGGCTTACATGGGAAGCTCACCCCAGTTAGAACCAAACTGGGGGCCTCCCGCATGGGAAGCATACCCCAGTTCAGCATATGGGTACACATGGGCCAGGCTGGGATTTGATTCTTGGTCCCTGGGGTTACAAAGTGAGCACTTAACCCACTGAGCCATCCTGGCATCTCCTTTGCTTTCTTATGTATTCAACTGCTCTGTTTTTTATTGGATCATTTAGTTAATTTACATTGAAAATAATTATTGATATGTAGTTATTGACATTTTATTATTTATATTTTATTTATTTATTTATTTATTTAGTCTTAAAGAAGTCCCTCTAAGATTCCTTGTAATTCTGGTTTAGTGTTAATGAACTCCTTCAGCTTTTTCTTGTCTGGGAAGTTCTTTAACTGTCCTTCAATTCTAATTGATAGCTTTGCTGGGCAGAGTAATCTTTGTTGTAGGTCCTTGTTTTCCATCACTTTGAATATTTTGTACCAATTCTTTCTGGCCTGCAAAGTTACTGTTCAGAAATCAGCTGACAGTCTTAGAGTTTCCTTGTAGATAACTAACTGCTATTCTCTTCTTGCTCTTAAGATGTTCGCTTTGTCTTTAACCTTTGGCAGTTTAATTATGATGTGTCTTGGAGTGAGCCTGTTTGGACTCATCTTGTTTGGGACTTGATGTGCTTTCTGGGCTTATATATTTATTCCTTTGCCAGATTAGGGAAGTTTTCCATCATTATTTCTTCAAATAGGTTTTCAATTTTTTGCTCTCTCTCTCTCTTTCCCTTCTGGTACCCCTATGACACAAATATTGGCACACTTGATGTTATCCCAGAGGCCCCTTAAAGTATCCTTACTCTTTTGGATTCTTTTTTCTTTCTGCTATTTTGATTGGGTGTTTTCTGCTGCCTTACCTTCTAAATTTCTGATTTGATACTCTGCTTCATCTATTGTTGATTCTCTCTTATGTGTTCTTCATTTCAGTTATTGCATTCTTTATTTATGGCTGGCTGTTTTTTATGGTTTCCATGTTCATTTTTGTTTCCTATCTCTTTGTCGGTGCTTCTCTCTGAGATCATTGAGCATCCTTATAACCAGTGTTTGGAACTCTGCAACGGGTAGATGGCTTATCTCTATTTAGTTTGTTTTCTGGAGCTTTGGTCTATTATTTTATTTGGGACATGTTTCTTTGTGTCCTCATTTTGGCTGCCTCCCTGTGTTTGTTTCTATATATTAGGTAGGGCTGCTATGTCTCCCAGTCTTAGTAGAGTAGCCTTATATAGTAGCTGCTCTGTGAAGCTCTGTGGCGCAGTCCTGGTCACCTTAGCTGGGTACTCCGCGTATGTCCCTTGTGTGGGTTATTTGTGCCCTTCTGTTGTAGTTGAACCTTGGTTGCTTTTGGCACATCACTGGGAAGCATTGACCCTCAGGCTGATTGGTTGTGGGGTTGGCTGTGACTATAGTTGAGCTGTTGTACAGGGGCTGACCCTATGGAATAGAATTTCCTTTAGCAGGGCTCTGGTCCCTGCCCAGTGTGCTCTTTGGGTATGTTGTCCCCAGAGGTAGCCAGGTGATGTGCAGGCTGGGTCCAAAGCTGGTCATTAGACATCCCAGCCTGGGGCCTCCTGAGAGGGGTCCCACTATAGGCCACATTCAGCTGTAGCTTGTGCCCTGCCCAGGGCCACCTGGCATGAGCCATAAAGCAATCCAAAGATGGCCACCACCTGAACTGGGCTAGGAGGTGTCTTGAGAGGCCAAGCCATGAACTAAGGTCAGCTATCACCAATGCTGGACTGAGGGCCACTCCACCAAAGGTAGGGGACATGCTGAAACCAACTAGTTTGGATTTTGTGAACCTTTGAGGAATTTTAGGAAAGTGCACAGCATGAGCCAAGACAAGCTTTTTATACAGGTAATCCACTGGAATTGGCTTGGGTGGGCCTGAAAGTTGGGTGGGTTCAGGCCTCAGGGAATCAGGGCAAATGAATGGTGTTAGCTAAATTGCTGGAGTCAGATATGGTGGCTGCCTGTGTCTGTACACAAAGAGTGGGGAGGATTCAACAAAGAAACAGTGGCTTCTGCTAGTTCTTCCACCTGGGAGAAAACTGCCCCTCCAGCTTTTGCCCTGAAGCCAGATAATTGAGTTCCTCCCTTGTATATTACTGGTGCCTTTTGAGCTGCTGCCCAGCACTGGAGCCTCAGTGAGTGAATCTGTAAATCCATACAAGAGCACTTTTAAGAGGATTGCCTGGGACTGCAGCTGCCCTCGTCCTACTCAGCCACAGTTTCTGCTGGTTTTCACAGCCAGAAGTTATGGGGATTTCTCTGTCTGGCACTGAGACCCTGGGCTGGGGAGCCTGGTGTGGGACTGGGACCCCTCCTCCTGGGGGGAACTCCACAGCTGAGTTATCCCTCTTGATTTTTAATGGTCACATGCAGGTTGGGACCAGCCTATTCTGTATCTCTGCTCCTCCAACCAGTCTCGAGGTGGCTTCTTATGTATGTTCTTAGTTGTAGGGCTTTGGTTCAGCTCGACTTCTCAGTGATGACTGTTCTGTAGTTTAGTTGTAATTTTGATATGGTCATGAGAGGAGGTGAGCACAGCATTTACTACTCTGCCATCTTGGCTGGAGTTTCAAAGGTGTTTTTTCTTTCCTTATTAGGTCAAGAACTTTAACCTTTTCACTTAAAGAAAGCACTTTACAGCTTCTTTGGCTTCTCTTTGGCATATCTGAATTACCTGCAGCGCTACTCTTGGCTTTGGGCCATTATTAAGTAAAATAAGAATTACTTGAACACAAGCACTCTGATGCTATGACAGTCAATCTAATACCTGAAATGGGTACTGAGTTACTAACATGTGGGAAGTGTATAGAGCAGGTCCTGGGATAACATTCAACTTCATTTTGTTACAATATAGATAAGATCTTGGAACTTAACTCTTGTTTAGATCAGTAAGCCTGTGATATAACTGGTGGTGATATACATCATTTTGCTAAAGTTGCAGAACTGACTGACAACATTAAGAGAGGACTTACTATATAGTGTGGATACACTGGACAAAGGAATGAGTTCAGGTGAAACAGAGCAGGAGAGCCCAAGTATGATATCAATTTTGGTTATTTGACTTTTTAATGAACCCAAACCATTTAGATACAGGTATTCTAAACACAGTTTATTCTAATAATCAGGTACAGTGTCATAGCTAATATGAATTATTGTGGGATTATTTAGGATCTGGGAATTTTGGAGAATAGCTGAAAAAGCTTATGGAGAATCCCAGGTTCACAACATTTGGAAAATACAACATTTATAAATCATGGACATTGTCAGAGATCTCAAGCATAATATATATTTCCTCCTATTTAAATTTGGTTTTCTATGAGTATATATTTGAGTAAGTTTTCCCAGAGACAAGTGAGATGGGGAAAATTGGCAATTTATCTAAGTACTAAATTTTGTTTAGTTTTTACCTGGACAGCTGGCAAACTTACCATTATCATCATCATTATATAGAATGAAATAATTTTATTTACATTCATATTTTATCTTAATATTTCATTTACATTTTTGTTTTTTAGCATAGACTGTGGTCTACTCACGTAGAATCTAGAGAGGAATGAGGGGGAACTAAATATATGGTGATGGCTCCAGGTGGTGAACACATATTGTAACACATAGACAAAGTATTGTAGTGTTATACACCTGGAACCTATGTAATTTTTACTATGTAACTATAATAAATTTACAATGTAAATTTATAATAAATTTTTACAATGTAACTATAATAAATTTAACAATTAAAAAAAAAAAAGAACCTAGAAATAGTACTGAACTTTTCTACCAGGCTCTCACCTAGTTGTAGAAGACACTGGCCAAGTGAACAAAATAGTATGGTAGATCAGGAAATATGGTTTGTATTTTTGGTTAATAATATTTACTAGGAAGTCTGGAGAGAAAGATTTCCATCTTGACAACAGTTGTATCTTTCTTAATACAATTTATTTTAGTTAACTTAATTTTTAAAATTTTAGTAGTTACATTTTAAAACATTTTTTATTAAAAATATAACCAAAATACAGTATTATATTATTATAGTTTCAGGGGTATACCATAGTTATTCAACAATTATATACCTAAAGAAGTGATCACCATGATAAGTCCAGTAACCGTCTGACACCATACTACGCTATCACAATACTGAGTATGTATTCAGTTATTTTATACATAGCAGGTATACAGCATAGTGATTAAACTGTTATATAAATTAAGAAGTGATCACACTACCTAGGTTAGTACCCACCTGACACTATACATAGTTATTAACATATCATTCCCTATGCTTTACTTTACATCCCCATGACCACTTTATAACTACCAATTTGTACTTCTTAACCCCTTCACCATACCTTCAACCCCTCCCATCTATCACCCCAACAAATCTAGTACCTATCTGACACCATACCTAGTTATTACAACATTATTGACTATATTTCTTATGCTATACCCTATATTCTCATAACTACTTTGTAACAACCACTTTGAACTTCTAAATCCTTTCCCTATTTTCACCCACATCCATACCCCCCTTCCCATCTGGCAACATCCAAATGTTTTCTGTATCTTCGAGTTTGTTTCTCTTCTGTTTATTTGGTTCTTTAGCTTTCACATATAAGTGAAATTACATTGCATCTGTCTTTCTCTGACCCTCCACTCAGCACAATACCCTCTATGTCTTTTGACTAGAGCTTTTAATCTACCATATTTTCTGGCGTATAAGACGACCGGGCGTATAAGATGACCCCCTAATTTTACAGTTAAAACATAGGTTTAGGCCTATATTCGCTGTATAAGACGACCCCCCACTTCCGAGGCTATAGTCTTATACAGTGAATATAGGCCTATACCTATGTTTTAACTGTAAAATTAGGGGGTCGTCTTATACGCCCGGTCGTCTTATACGTCGGAAAATACGGTGTTTAAATTAAAATAATTGTTGACAGATATGTAGTTATTTCCATTTTATTCATAATTGTGTTTTGTTGTTGTTGTTGTTGTTTTTTGTCTTAAAGAAATCCCTCTAACATTCCTTGTAATACTGGTTTGGTGGTGAACTCATTGTCTGGAAAACTCTTTATTTGTTCTTTGATTTTAAACAATAGACTTTCTGGTTAATCTTGATTGTAGGTTCTTGCTTTTCATCACGTTGAATATTTTGTATCAATCTCCTCTGGCCTGCAAAGTTTTTGCTGAGAAATCACCTGATATTCTTTTAGTATATGTGCTGCTGAAGCGAGCACTCGCCTGATATTTTTTTTTTTTTAAAGATTTATTTTATTGATTTTTGACAGAGAGATACAGAGACAGAGAGAGACAGAGAGAAGGGGGAGGGCCCAGAGCAGTCTCCATAGTTGACATTAGTTTTTCCATATAGTTTCACTCCACAGGTGGGCACAGGGCTGCGCAGGGCAGGAACTGGGCCAGGAACCTCCTGCATAGGTCCCGGCAAGAACTGAACTGGGGCACACCCCAGTTCAGCATGTGGGTCCGCATGGGCCGGGGCCAGGATTCGATCCTCAGTCCCTGGGGCTTCAAAGCGAGAGCTTAACCCACTGAGCCATCCCAGCTTTCCCTCACCTGATATTCTTATGGGGGCTCCCATGTAGGTAACTAACTGCTTTTCTCTTGCTGCTTTTAAGATGCTCCCTTTGTTTTTACCCTTTGGTATTTTAATTATCGTATGATGTGGCTAGTGTGGGCCTGTTTGGGTTCCTCTGGTTTGGTGCTTCTTGGAGTTGTATGTCTATTTCCTTAACCAGGTTAGGAAAGGTTTTAGTTATTATTTCTTCAAATAGGTTCTCAATCTCTTTCTCTCTCTCCTTCTTCTGGTATCCCTATGATGTGAATGTTGTTACACTTGATGTCTCAAGGTTCCTTAAACTATCCTCATTTTGGGGGATTCTTTTTTCTTTTTGCTATTCCTAGTGGGTGTTTTCTGCTGCATTGTCTTCAGAACTGTTGATTTGATCCTCTGCTTCATCTAGTTGCATTTTCTTCATTTCAGTTATTGTGTTCTTTATTTCTGACAGGTTATTTTTTATGATTTCTGTGTTCTTTTTTGTTTGCTATCTCTTTGTTGAAATTCCCACTAAATTCCTTGAGCATCCTTATAACCATTGTTTTGAACTCTTATCTGTGGTAGGTAGCTTATCTCCATTTTGTTTAGTTCGTTTCCTGAAATCTTCTGTTCTTTCATTTGGGATGTATTTCTTTGTTTCCTCATTTTGGCTGTCTCTCTTGGTCAGTGGCCTTATATAGTAGGTATCCTGTGGGCCCCTGGCACAGTCTCCCTTGTCACTTGTTCTGGGTGCTCCAGGAGTGTCCCTTGTATGGGTTGTATGTGTCAGTGGGTGGGACTGACCTTCAGGCTGACTAGCTGTGGGGTTTGGCCATGTCCACAGCTTATGGATTGCTGTGTAGTGGGCAGCAATGTAGCAAATACCACTGAGTGGAATTTGCCCCAGCAGGCTCTGGTGGCTGTTGAGATTGCCCTTTGTGTGTACTATTTGTTGGGCTAATTGGGTGGTGCTCTGCTATGGTCTGAAGCCAACTCCAAATATGTTGGTTCTGGTGCCTTTTGGGAGGGGCTATGACCAGCTTGGGACTACCTGGGAGGAGTTACAAAGTGTTCCATGGTTGTTTGCTGTGCCTGTGCTACATATGGAGGCATGTGGGAGAGTCCATGCTGTGAACTGAGGACAACTGCCATGAGTACTAGGCATGGGATAATTCCACAGAAAGCCAGGGCACCTTTAGGCCTGCTATCTGTCACCTGTCAGCTCGCTTAAGGTTCAGCCACTGATAAAGCCTCATACAGTATGCAAGTTGGGTGAGGCAGGATCTCAGGGATTCACTAGACTGGGAAGAGTTGTGTTTACCAGATTAATTAATGTAGATTCTGGTTTGGTACCAGTGCTATGCCTAGAGCTATTCAGCAAAAGCCACAGAGCACATCGAGGCCAGTCACTGCTTGCCTAAGGTCAGCAGACTAGTTTTCCAAGAAAGATTGCAATGCAGGTGGGCTGGGAAACTGCCTCTGGCATTGTGGGAGTTGGGCTAAGTGGGGCCCCAGCAGAGCTCACCAGACTAATTCAGATTCAGATTTGGCCATGTGGGGTGAGGGTGCAACATTGGAAAGATGGCGTCTGGTCACACAGGAGTAACTCACTTAGGAAAAATGATGATTGTCCTCCAGCCCTCACCCCGAAGCCACACACCTCAGTTCTGTCCCCCATATACCTCTGATGCTCCCTGAATCACTGTCCCTCTGAGGTAGCCAAAGGGTGATTGCCTGTGAGTGACTTGAGCTTGTGTGTAGGTTATTTGAGAAAACATCTGGGTTTCCTGCAGCCTTCCATCCTACCCAGGTGGTTAGAATCTCCATTGTTTTTCATAGCCAGATGTGATGGCTTCTCTTCTTAGCACCAGTACTCCAGACTGGGGAGCCTAGTGTGGGGCTGGGGTCCCTCACTTATCTAGGGAGAACCTACCCAGCTGAGCTATCTCTCCTGATTCTCAACTACTACATGGAAGTTTGGGACCAGCCCATTTTGCATCTCTGCCCCTTCTACCAGTCTCAACGTGACTTCTCTTTATCTCCTTAGTTATAAAACTTCTATTCAACTAGACCTCAGATGGTTTTCCAGGTTGATTCCTCTATAATTCAGTTGTAATTTTAATGGGTTCACTAAAAGAAGCAGGCACAGTGTTTAATCTACCATCTTAGATTTCCTAAGGTAGTTAATTTAGGATTAATGTGATAAAGAGAGATGGGAATAGTAAAATGAAAATTTGCTATAACTCTACATCTATTTTTAGTATGGTTCACATACTATCCATTACTAAAGCTTTTCCATAGTAGCATATTGAAAAATGTAATTTGAATTTCATCTCTTTTCTTTGTTATACCCTCTGGTAAAAGGTACAGATGAATAGGAAATAGAGAAAAAAACCTGAAGTATAAAAGCCTTCTATCTAATTAACTTTCAACTATAAGATTTAAATTTGTAATTTACCTTGTGTATAGCATATGAAAAATATGTTCATAATTATAGACATTTATAATTGTAAAATATATGCTGTCTACTAATGAGTGGATGTCAAGAATGTTGAAGGGTCTGAGATATTTACCCTTCTTGCAAGCTACCAAGTTATAGCAAACTACAGTTTTATGCTGGAATAAGACATGAGACTCCTGGGTCAGAGATAAAGGACAGTTTATTATAGTAATAGTACCTAGAGTATTAACTTTTCTGGTGGGGAGAGGCTCTGATTCTCTGAGCCCATTCCAACAGGGTAATGTAAAAAGGGCTAGGTGACATTTTCACACTCACTGGGCTGTGTAAAGGATAGGAACTCTGACCTTAGGGAACTCTGCTCTTTCATGATGAGCCATAAGCAGGCCTGTCCTTTGTTCCAGAGAGAGATAGTACCTCCAAGGGGGAGTCAGTGCCTTATAGCAGTAATTTAAGAGATGCTTAGAAATTTTTTTTACCAGCAGTGGGTCTGGTCTGAAATTCTTGCTTAATACTTTATTCATAATGCAAATTAATAATGTAAATAAGAGCTCGAGAGGAAATTTTAAAATACTTGGAAGAACCAAGTTCAAGATTCTATCTTTGCAGCACCTAATGTGCAATTTAAGAGTCTTCCAAAATTTTACATTATTGAAAAGAAGGACTTTACTTAGGATTACTTCGCCATTATGCTGCATGTTTTTGAAATGAATAAAACTTTGTTTTGAAAATACTCTGAATTTAAAACTCTTAACTAGTTCATATTGTCTTTTCTCTGTTTAATCCATACAGGGAGATTTTAGTCAGTATAAGGCCATGAAAAAGTTTAGATGGGAAAAATGTGGGTTTCTTCTTCAAGTAAAATACAAATTTCTTATTATTTACACCAAACCAAAGTGAACCATTCTGAGAGAACCACCATCTCCAATTTCCTGAAAATAAACAGATAAAAATAATTAAAGTTATGTTTATGCAGAGAATAAAAATAATTGACTTAATATTTGTATTTTTAATATTTTTAATTTAAATATTTAAAATCAGTGAAACAAAAAAAAGTTTAAAATGCATTGTACATATGTAAACAAAAGAACTTTGTATTTATCTTACTCTTAAATTCTGATTTGGTGTGCATGAAAATCAGTGAAGGTAAATAATATATGAAACATAAAAGAGCGAAGAAGGAAGGATAAGATGTTAATTGAAATTTGGGAGTATTTGAAGGCTCCTCCTACAATGAAAAGTTGCAAACTGTGGGTCATAGTTTGTGATTCTACTCTATTTGGTTTTATAATTCCATCTGTTCTAAAAGGTCCTATATAGCATATATTTCTTGATTTTGGTGTTTTACTGAGAATTTGATATTGACTCCTGAGGAAATCGTTCATAGAAAAGATCATTGTTTGTTTGTTTTTTTATTATTTATTTTTGACAGAGAGACAGAGACAGAGAGAGGAAGAGAGAGAGAGAGAGAGAAGTGGGGAGGGCCCAGTGTAGTCTCCATAGTTGTACGTCATCAGTTTTCGACAGTTTCATTCCACACAAGTGTGTTGGGGGCCACTCAGGGTGGGAACTGGGCTGGAGGCCTCCCATGTGGGAAGCATGCCCCCGTGAGCTGGGGACCAAACCAGGGGCCTCCCAAATGGGAAGCTTGGTGAGAACCAAATTGGGTGCTACACCCCAGTTCAGCATATGGGTCTGCACAGGCCAGGGCTGGGATTTGATCCTTGGACCACAGGGCTGCAGGATGAGTGCTTAACCTGCTGAGCCATCCCAGCATTCCTGAAAAGATCATGGTTTTAAAAGCCCTGTATAAAATTTTATGAAGCTGCAAAGAGATACTAACAAGAACTACATCCATTTCCTATTTCTTATTCTTTCTTTCCTACCTTCCCACTTCTCAACAAAGATTTTTATGAGAGGATTCTGAAATTGGAGGATGCTTAAATGTAGACTAAAAGTGAGTGATATTATTTGAAATATAATGCAGTGGGAACATTTTTGCAGGTTTGGAAAAACCTACTTAGAGTTGAAATGGTAAAGGAAAAGGTAAAAAGAGTAGGGATAATGGTTAGTACTTAAACTAACATCACAACTGGAGACATTTCTCTTAAAGAATAACTTAAAAACAAAAATTTTAAGTTATATCTTAAAAGTTCTTTTAACTAAGAGAAGCCATTCAGAAAGACATGCATTATAGTATTCTAAGTAGTCATGACTCAGAGAAAACAGGTGTGGAACTGGCAGGTAAGGGAAACATGTCTGTATGCATAGGCTTATAGACTTTGATGTACACAAAGTTTTAAAAAACCTGGAAGGGGGAAACTGGGATGGCTCAGCAGGTTAAGCGCTCACTTTGCAGCCCCAGGGACTGAGGATCGAGTCCTGGCACTGACCTGTGAGGATCCATATGCTGAACTGGGGTGCGCTTCCCATGCGAGAGGCCCCTAGTTTGGTTCTCACCCCCACTCCCACCCGGTTTGCCTCCTGGCTCAAGGGGGTGTGCCTCCCATGCAGGAGGTCCCTGGCCTGGTTCCTGCCTACGTGGCCCCCACCCACCCACCAGTGTGGAATGAAACTATGTCAAAAACTGATGATGTAGCTGACACCCTTGACATGGCTGCTGTTAAAATCACCAGCCTCATCATCCCAACAAATTCTCATAGTACTCTCTGCCTTAAATAGGAATGTTTAACTATTTAGAAGCTACCAAAAAAGAACATGAGCTTAAAAAAAAAGAATAACATATTGGTCTTGACACCTTAGGGATAATGATAAAATTTCAGATTATGTGAACGTGAAAAACAACCTATAAACAACCCAAAGAAGAGCAAAGAGGACGCTTTATATTAATGACATGTGATTTGCATGTTCAGTGATGTCCATTTGTTCATTCTTTTTTTTTTTTGTTGCCTAAATATTTCTTTTATTTATTTATTTATTTATTTATTTATTTATTTATTTTTTAATATTATTATATTTTATTGTTAAATTTAATGGGGTGACATTGGTTGGTAACAATCAGACAGTTTCCCAATGGACAACTCCACATCACATCACCCATGCATCGCATTATGTGCCCAGCTCCCAGAATCAGATCCCCCTCCAACCCCATATATCTGGTGCCCACTCCCCCCTCCCCACACAAATCTCCCTCCCCTCTCCCCCCTCCTCCCTCTTCTCCAGGTAAACACCAAACCATCATTTGTTCATTCTTGAAGTGGGAAGGCGCTCAGCCATTTTAAACTGCTTTGGAACTGTGTCTGATTTTGTGGATGTGACATTGGAGGACAGATGACTGACTGTTCCCCAACCTCTCCTCTAGGGGAGCTACCAGGTTGCCTGATTAAAATGAAAAGCAGGGCCTACTTTCTCACTAGAAAGTAAAGGGAACATGCACTGACAAGAGAAAGCCTGTGATACCCAAAATCTCAAAGGCAAGTGTGGCTGCTGAAGGAGTAAAAATTACACATCACTGAGAAGAGAGTTTCAGTCTAGAAAGTTATCAGAAAAAGAGGAGAGGTGGTTTTTTGAGATTCAGAAATTTACAAGCAAAGTTTTTGTTAAAAAAATTTAATTGTCATCAAGCAACAGTTGTCTCTTGTCTTATAACAGTTTTTAAAGATTTATTTTTATTGTTTTTGACAGAGAGAGAGATACAGAGACAGAGAGAAGAGGGAGGGCCCAAAACAGTCTCCATAGTTGCACATCATTTGTTTTTCCACATAGTTTCATTCCACAGGTGGGAGTGGGGCTGCACAGGGCAGGGACTGGGCTGGGGACTTCACCCCGGTGAGAACTGAACTGGGGGCACTCCCCAATTCAGCATATGGGTCCACACGGGCTGGGGCCGGAGCCGGGATTTGATCCTCGGTCCCCGGGGCTGCAAGATGACCGCTTAACCCACTGAGCCATCCCGGCTTCCCCATAACAGTTTTTAAAAGCTGCACTGAAGCATTGATTTAAAAGAATTTTTTTTTTTTTTTTAACTATGGAAACTATAAACATATACAGAAATTGGCAAGAATATATGTATCACTTCTCCAGACCTGGAAAAAACAAAAACAAAAACTGATGACGTACAACTATGGAGACTGCTCTGGGTCCTTCACCTTCTGTCTCTCTGTTAAAAACCTGGAAAAACAGGCAGCAAGAAAAATGAGTAATATTGCCTTGTATGTGTGTGCTGGCAAGTTTGTTTTAGCTTTCAAATTAAAAACAAAAATCACTTACATAAGCAATGGTATTAAAAAAAAACAACAAGCTCCAACCTGGGTTATAAACTACTATACCAAAATCTATTTTTACACTAAGTGAATAGTCATTAAGAAATAGTCATTAAGAAATCTGGATTTAGCCTTTGGTCTTGTTCATTAGCTGGTATAGATCCTAGGTAATTTGTTTTATTTTCCTAATATCTGGATATAATTATTGCTGGAAGGCCAGACTGTGCATACCCAGGAAGATCATCTGTTTCAGCCATATTCTTGATGTTCTATAGTGTCTTATATCCTGTGTGTTAGGAATTACATTGTTAAAAGTAAGATTCATAGAATTAACTTCTCAAGGATCTACCAGGATTTTATAAAAGAGAATTTTCTTTTGAAGAATTTCCTTTAAAATCTTTAGCTACTTTATCTATCTATCTATCTATCTATCTATCTATCTATCTATCTATCTATCTATAAATTTGTTGGTTAGTAAAATTATATAAGTTTAAGTGAACAATTCTATAATGCATCATTTATATATTACATTGTGTGTTCACCACCCAAAGTAAATTCTTCCATCATCATATATTTTACTCCCTTTACAACTCTGGTAATCACCAAACTGTCTGTCCATTTTTTGTCTGTCTGTCTTGTATGCTTGTTGTTTCAATTTTATAGCCCACACAGGAATGAAGTCATCTGGTTCTCTGACATTTTCTATCTGACTTCAGGGCATTTCCAATGTTTCCATGGTAGTCTGTTCCATGCTAAATAACCTTGACTTATACTCTGCTTTAGAGGAATATTTTGATGAGTAATAATGTATTTTGTAAACTCAGTTATGTAATCATTATTTAAAAAGTATATTCATGAAATAAAATTTGGAAAACAGAAAAGTACAAAAGTTTACCCATAGTTCCACCAGTCATATAAAAACTATGGTTTAACATGTATTTGCTTTTGGTCTCTTTTTTCCCACATATGTTTTATTTAT
>PVKE010005480.1:0-58809 GCA_004027555.1 Craseonycteris thonglongyai
GGGGGACCTGATTCTGGGAGGTGGGCACATAATGCGATGCATGGGTGATGTGATATGGATTTGTACATCAGGAAACTATCTAATTGTTACCAACCAATGTCACCCCATTAAATTTAACAATAAAAAAATAAAATAAAATACCCCCAACTTTCCAAGTCTTATAATCTTAGGCAATTATAAAATAATTATTAAAACCAGAAAACTAACATTTACAGAATGTTTTTACATAACTGCAGTGGGTTTAATTATGGCCTCAGAAAGCTATCCAAAAGTCTGAAATCCCAGCACCAGTGAATGTGACCTTACTGGGGAAAATGGTTTATATAGCTGTAATAAGTAAAGGATCTCAAGATGAAATCATCTTGTATTAACCAGGCAGACCCTAAATTCAATAACAATTGTTCTATTATATAAGAAAAGAAGACAAAAGAAGAGAAACATGGGGGCAAAGATATGTAGATAGAGACAAACAGAGGCAGAAATATGAGTCTTATTGCCACAAGCCAAAGAACATCTGGAGCCACCAGAAGCCAGAAGAGGCAAGGAAGACCTCTCCCCTACAATCTTCAGGAAAGAACCAACCCTGTCAACACCTTGGTTTAGGATTTCTGGCCTCCAGACCTGTAAGGAAATAAATTTATGTTGTTTTAAGTTGCCCAGTTTGTGGTACTTTGTTATGGCGACCCTGGGAAACTAATACATCCAGGTAAAAATAATAAATAAAATAAATACTGTACATCATTTCCAAGTATAATCACTGCTGTTTACTCTTAATAATGGACTGGTTAATTGCAAAACTGTTTTTTACCTTGGCCTATATCCTACAACTACACTCTTTCCCTCTGTCCTACCCTTACTACTTCTCAAAAAGCCTTTAATAAATCTGAAATTTCTAAATTCTGTGGAGAACAGCTTCAAAGATACTTAATTGATCAAGGAGGATTTAGTATTCTTTGTAAGTAAATTTATTGAGCATATGCACCATATTTTGTGATTATTAATCTTTCACATAGAAAATGAAGCTTAATTGCTACTGCCAAGGAACTAGAAAAAGCTTTTTCACATAAACAGTAACACAGATGGATGTTCATTATATTAAATAATTTAAGAGATGCTTAAATGTCCATGGTATTTTCGATATCTTCTTACTAGATATCAAGTTAATGAACATTTTTTATAATATTTAACTTTTGCATTCATAAATAATAGGTGAAGAGTAGATCTTAAGCTTGATATTTTTGAACAATGTGTTTTGGCATACAATCCATAAACAAGCAACTTAGAATGTACTTGCTAAATATGAGTAATCCAAAACATGTTGATGTTAGAATTGCTGGCACTTGGAGTCCAATTTTAACATTTTAGCATATGATTAGCAATGTGTTTCAATGTCAATTGATACAGGTTATCAATTCGAACAAATAAATGAAATTAAATGAATCTCTTTAAGATATTCTTTGAATCTATCACTTTATCCTCAACTATAAATAGATAAATTTTGTTCAAGTAAAATCTTTTAAAATTTTCTGTGAAATATAAGAATATGTTTTTTTATCCCTATCGAGTAAATAAATACTGATCCATAGACCTAGGAATTAAACATAATAATTCTTTGTCAAAGTAAACATTTCAGTGGGAACTGAAAGTGGCTCATAACCCTTTTCAAGGCTAAGGAATATGTACCATATATATTCCTTATATGAATGGAACTCATTGGTATTTGCCTAATGCTGCCAAGTACGTAAAGAATCTGGTGAAATCTCAACAAAGACCTAAAAAAATACACTGGCAGGTCTGAAAACTTCCACCTTCAACTTTTCCTCCCACAATCAAAGATCTTCCAATATGATTGATTCTTAATGATCTTTCTGACACTCTGGAGGGGTAAATAGAAAGTTCTACATTAATTGCTCTTTGTATCCTACAGTCTGAGAAATCTAACCAACATCTCTATATCTATTGCCAAGCAGACCCACTGTCATTATGAAGTACTACTGATTTCCCCACACTTCTTTTGACACAGCTCAAAAGAGTAAATGCGTGATAGTTAATGTATTCTTCTGTCTCAAGATTTGCATTATAGCTACGTACTAAGAAACATAACACAACCAATGACAAGTTTGTTTTTAAAAATCAAACCATGAGGACTACAAATGTAAATTTTATTTCCCTTCTCAATAAATACATTCTGCAGCTGCTTAGAAAATATGAAAAGTTGAATCTGAAAAACAACCTAGATATGTTTCTAAAGAAAGGATAACCTTCATGTTCATGGATAGGAAGACTCAATATTATCAGTATGTCAGTTCCTCCCAACTTGATCTATAGATTCAATGCAATTCCAATAAAAATCCCAGTATATTTTTTGTGGATATTGACAAACTGATTCTAAAATTTATATGCAAAGACAGAAGACTTAGAATAGCCATCACAATACTGAAGGAGAACAACAAATTTGAAAGACTGACATTACCCAACTGCAAGATTTACTATAAATCTAGAATAATCAAGATAGTGTCAAAGTTGATAAAAAAACAAACAGATCAATGAACAGAATAGAAAACCCCAAAATAGACCCCCACAAATATAGTTAACTGATCTTTGACAAATGAAGCAAAGACAAACTTTTCATCAAGTGGTGCTAAAAAAACTGGGATTCCACAAGTACCCCTCACAAAAATTAACTCAAGGGGAGCCAGGATAGCTCAGCAGGTTGAGCACTTGCCTTGCAATTGGGAGGCCCAGGGTTTGATTCCTGGCCCTGGGCCAGCAAATCCCATATGTTGAACTGCAGCACAGCTAGTAACCACCAAGATCCCTCAGCAGTGGGGGTTCTCACCTCTCATTCAGGAGGCCCCCAGTTCAATTCCTGTCCTGTGCTGCCCTACATCCACCTGTGTGGAATAAAACCATGTCACAACTAATGGTGACAGAGAAGGGGGTCTCTCACACACACACACACACACACACACACACACACACACACACACCCCTTCTGCAAACAAAAAAGTAAATCTTAAAAAATATATTAACTCAAAATGGACCATAGACCTTTAAGTAAAACACATAACTATAAAACTCCTATACAAGAACAGAAAATAAAACCTATATGATTTGG
The DNA here is from genome assembly GCA_004027555.1 of Craseonycteris thonglongyai. NCBI lineage: Eukaryota > Metazoa > Chordata > Mammalia > Chiroptera > Craseonycteridae > Craseonycteris > Craseonycteris thonglongyai. The sequence continues at coordinate 3,119 of PVKE010005480.1, forward strand.
GGTACGGCATGACTTTTTAGATACAACACCAAAGGCATGACCCATGAAATAACTAGTGAAATAGGCTTTATTAAATTTAAATCTTCTGCTCTGCTAAAGACAATATCAAGGGAATGAGAAGACAAGTTACAGACTTGGAGAAAATACTTACAAAATATATATTTGGTGAGAGACTATGCAAAATATACAAAGAACTCTTAAACTCAACAAAAAAAGAAAAGACCTGATTAAAAAGACACCTCACAAAGAAGGTACACAGATGGCAAATAAACATATAAAGAGATGCTCTACATAATATGTCATCAGGAAAATGTAAATTAAAACAACAGTTATACAACTACACACCCACTAGAATGGTCAAAATCCAGAATACTGACAACACCTAATTCTGGCAAGGATATGGAACAAGAACTCTCATTCATCAGTGGTAAGAATGCAAAAAGATGCAATCACTCTGAAAGACAGTTTGGCTGTTTCTTACAAAACTAAATAAAATCTTGTATGATCCAGCAATCACGCCCCTTGATATTTACCCAAAGGAGTTAAAAATATATGACCACACAAAAACCTTCACATGGAGTTTAATAGAAGCTTTATTCATAAATGCCAAAATTTGGATGCAACCAAGATGTCCCTCAGTAGGTAAACTGATAAATAAACTGTGGTACATCCAGACAATGGAATACTACTTAGCACTATAATGAAATGAGCTATCGAGTTATGAAAAGACATTCTGGAAAAGGCAAAAATGTGGAGACAGTAAAAAGATCAGTGATAACCAGGGGTTGGAAGAGGAGCTGGGAATGAACAGTCAGAACACAGAGGTTTTTAGGACAGTGAAAAGACTCTGTGTAATAATGATGGATACATGTCACAAAACAGTTGTCCAAACCCATAGAATGTACAGCACCAAGAGTGAAACCTAATGTACACTATGGAGTTTGGGTGATTCTGATATCAGTATAGTTTCAGCCATTACTACAAACCATTCTGGTGAGCAATATCGACAATCAAGAAAGTGATGCATGTGTGAGAATAGCAGGTACAGGGGAAATCTCTATACCTTTCTTTAGGTTCCTTTGCTGTGAACCTAAAACTTTTCTTTAAAATAGTCTTAATTTTTTAAAAATAAGGAAGAAAAGGCTATCTTTTTCGTTTTGTTTTTTTGTTTGTTTTTGTTGTTGTTGTTGTTTTGTGTTTTGTTTTATTTTTTATTGTTAAATTTAATGGGGTGACATTGGTTGGTAACAATTAGATAGTTTCCTGATGTACAAGTCCACATCACATCACCTATGCATCGCATTATGTGCTCACCACCCAGAATCAGCTCTCCTTCCATCACCATATATTCGGTGTCCACTCCCAGCCCACCCCTCAACTCCCCCTCCCCCATCCCTCCCTCCCCAGGTAACCACTAAACTATTGAGCGTGTCCATAATGCTGGTGCCCACTCCCACCTCCCCTCACACTCTCCCTCCCCTCTCCTCCCCTTCCCTCAGGCAATCACCCAGCTATTGAGTGTGTCTATAGGTCACTGTGTCTTTGTTACTTTCAGTTTTATATTCCACCTACCATATAAGTGAGGTCATATGTTTCCTGATTCGGAAAGGCTATCTTGAGTTCATATTTTTCAATCTTCCCATCAAACTGCTTCTTGTCCAGTGGTCTCCACTTCAGTAAACAGCTCCTCTACCCAACAAATTGCTGACACCCAAAATCGGGAGTCCCCTATGGTCCATCATCTCCTCTAATCCCCAAATGCCCATTTTTTCAACCAGTGTTTGAGAAACATTCTCAAAAATACATTCCAAATTCCTCCATTTTTCTCTACCTTCACCTCTCTTATCCCAACACCATCATCCCCTAATTTAGCCTCATAACTGGTTACTCTTACTTGACCCAATTTATTCTTCATACATCCGTTAACATAACCTTTGAACAACATAATTATTCCCTGTTGAAAACCTTTCGATATCTTCTCATTGCACTAAAGACAAAAGCGCAATGAGAGATCACTTCACACCAGTTAGAATAGCTATTATCAAAAGACAAGAGGGAAGTATTCATGAGGATGGAGAAAAAAGAATTCTTGTGACAGTTAGTGGGAATGTAAACTAGTACAACCACTATGGAAAACAGTATGGAGGTTCCTTAAAAAGTTAAAAATAGTACTACTACATGATCCAGCAATCTTACTTTTTATATCCAAAGAAAATGAAATCAGTATTTCAAAGGAATATCTGCACACCCATGTTCACTGCAGCATTATTCACAGTAGCCAAGACATGGAAACAACCTAAGTGTCCACTGGCAGAAGAATCAATAGGAAAATGTGACATATATGGGATATTACCTGGCTATAAAAAAGGAAATCTTTCCATTTCTCACAACATGGATGCTAAGTAAAATAAGTCAGAGAAAGGCAAAAACTGTATGATATCTCTGGAATCTAAAAAAAGCCAAACTCATAGGATGAGAGTAGAATGGGGCTACTAGGAACTGGAGGGTAAAAAAAATGGGGAATTTTTGGCCAAAGACTACAAACTTCCAGTTAAAACACTAATAAGTTCTGGGGATCTAACATATAACATGGTGACTATAGTTAACAATATTGTTGTATATACTCATACTTGAAAGTTGCTAAGAGAGTAGATTTTAACTGTTCTCACCACAAAAAAAAAAAAAAAAAAAAGTAGTTATGTGAGATGATGAGTATGTTAACTAACCTTATTATGGTAATTATTTCACAACATATATATGCATCAAATCATCATGTTGTACACCTTAAACTTACACAAAGTTATAAGTCAATTAAATCTCAGTAAAACTGGGGGGCGGGTGGGGGGAGAACAAGTCAAAACCTTAATTTTGACAACAAAATTTTTTAGCACGTGGTACTCTCCAAACTTACTTCTACCAACTATCACCTGCTCCTTCTGCTGCAGGCCACATGGCCACCTCAGGGCCTTCGCAGTCCCCCTGTCTTGCAACACTCTTATTGTTTCTGGAGGGAAATGGGGTTCAGGCAGCTGCAGCCTGCACCGGTCAGCCAATAGACTGACACAGGAGTTGGGTCATAGAATAATTGTTCATTACAAGGGCCCCCATTACCCGAGATGGTGGAAGTTGGGAGGTAGAAAGGAAAGGAGCCTTTATTTCAGAGCTATGTATAACATGCAAAGAGAAATAACCCTGCTGCCACCCCCAGACCTGTCCTAGATCACAACCAGAGCCCTTCTCCCTTTTAACAACAGCATCCTTTGGAGAAGACTGGAGAATGCAAAATAATCTTCCATGTAGATCTCTGAGGCAGCAGAAAGCAAAGTCCAAGCAGGCCTAAGCAGACAGAAGAGGACCATCTCTGCCCTTCCTCTGCTAACCATCCTCTGGGAAGCACAGGCAGCTAGTATTCAGTCCTTCAGGTGGACCTTGAATTTCCACAGAAACAGAGGGGCTGTCTCTGGCCTTCCAGCCTTACGATGTCACTGCTGAGACCCCTCGCTGCCCGCTGTCTGCTTATCTTCTTTGGCTATGCTCCCAGGGCCAGACCTGGTCCACTGCTATTTTTGATGGGCCTAGCTGCCTGCTTCCTGCAGATTGCAAACACCTCTAGGTTCCAAACACATCTGCTCAAAAGCTCCCCTCCAAAAAGCCTTCCTTCTGTATTTATATCCTCACCAGTAATTGACTGGCAGGTCTCTCTTCCCATGTCAATCATAGCCCATTACCAATCATCTGCCAGCCTGCATTATTTCCATTTTTGTGAGTTTCAGTCCATTAGTGCTAATTATATCTACCTCCAGCAGCTGCCCCTAGCTTTTGTTGTAACAGAAGGGAGATCTGGGAGGTGCCTACCCGCTTATTTAGGGCTACTCTGGGCAGCCTCCTCCTTTAGAAGCCCCTCCCTTCTTCACCCTGCTACATTATCCCTCCTCTTCACTTGGATACACCTACTCATCTTTAAGCCTCCTCTTATTCCACTCTACCATAGCAGCCCTTCTAGCCCTAACAGAAGTCACTCCTCCTGATATAATTTTTCATTACACTGTTTAAATGTCCTCCTAGATTTATTTTTGCAAACATGTGTTTAATATTTATCCTCCCACTAGACTCTATGCTTTATGGAGGCAAGACTATCTCTATTGCTCACTATTCTCTCCCCAGCACCTAGCCAAGTGCCTGGCATAGAAGGTACTTAGTATACATATTTGCTCAGTATATATCTTAATATGTAAATAGCAAGGAACTCCACCTTCATGTCAAAAGAAAAATTGCCTTTTCTCCCAGGATCACCCAAAAGATTAAGTTTTGTACCCTAAAAATCACTGTTATCCATACTATCTTCTAAACCTAACCATGGGGGAGCTTTTATACACAGTTTAACTTTCACGTACTCAGTAGCAAACAGAAAACAGAGTGTGGTTTGAGAGGAAAAAATGTGTGAATGGGTCTGGGTCTATATTACGACAAACATCTAAAATATGAGAGGCGGAATATAGAATCTTTCAACTTCTACTTTAATTATTTGGATTCTAGATAATTTGTGTTAAAAGAAAGAATAAGTAATAATACATCAATATGCCATTTTATAGTTAAGCAAAAGTTAAATCAAAATATTGAACAAGTCATTTCACAAACCAAACAAGTACATGTATAACTGCAAACTTCCACACATGCTAGGAATGAGACTGAGAAGTGCAGTGAGAGACAGTAACCCTTACTTGTTCTTCAGTCCTTCACTCGACATTCATTTACTGAATATTTCTTACATGCCAGGGAACAAATTCAATGCTGAAGATGCAAGAATACATAAGGCAGGTCGTACAGCCTTCTCAATAGAATCCTCAAAACAATATTACAGAGGGCTCAGGGCAGATCTTATCATCCCCTCTTTACAAATGAGGACACAGGGATTTAGAAGTCACATCACTTCCTGAAAAATCACATGTAAGGGGCCCAAACATTAGTGCCTTTTTGATCGAATTCAAATAGAGACTCACAATCCATTACTCGGAATAGTCTTATTGTGCTAGGTGTGTGAACTTAACTCTACAGTTATTGAGATATTCAGCTCTATGAAGGCACCACCTCCATGAACTAAGCTGTTCACAAGGTACACGTTCTAGTCTTGGGAGGCTTAAGGGATGAAAGGTTCTCATTGTGATAAGGGGATAGCAAAGAGGACTCTCCAGAGGGAGCTGGGAAAAATAACTTTATACACATGGAATGTAAAACAAATATAAAGTAGCACAAATGGCTTCCCTCTCCACTGCCAGATCAGGAATGACAAAAAACAAGACAGGAAGTTATGTTATTTTGTACACGAGTGACTGAAGTTCCCCTGGGAAGCTGCAAGCGGTTTTCAGTTTCCGCCAAAGCTGCTTCCTCAGAGCTGTGTTAGCTGATGCTAATGACACTTCTTTCTGGCTAACAGGCCATCTGCTCCCTTCCGTTTCCTGGAGAGGGAGCTCATACATCTCCCCAAACTTGGTCTTTCTAGCTCCAGGGAGATGATGGCTCTTCAGGAGCTGACAGTTTAAGCCCAGCTTCTGGCTCCAACACTTTTCTGCTTGTCTCTGAGAGGACACATGGCAGAGGGGTCGGTGAGAGGTCACCGCTTTATGCAGAAAGATCACTCATGAGCGAGAGGAGCCATCTTCCCAGCATGAGGGGGACAGCGTGTGCCGCCCAGCCCCTCCAGCCACACAGGGTGGGAAGCAGTGAGGTGCCCGTTCTTAGAAGAGGGACGTGCTACAGGTGGTAATTTTCAGAGGCGGTGTGGGTGGCAGTAAAACAGCAGAAACCTGACTTTAGCAAAGAACCTCAATGCATTTGATACCATTCTTTTAGTGTTTTCCAAAGTGAGTTTCATCAAAATTCTATACAAAGAGAAAATGGTTCATCAATAGATCTCAAAGGAGAGAAGTGGACAGAGAGACAGACAGAGAGGTGGGAGGGAGAGTGAGCAGAGATGGGGAGGGGAGTGAGGAGAGACTAGAGAGATATGCCTTCGTGGTAAAAATATTTGGGAAACACTGAAGTTGACAGAACTCCTAATGCCTTTGACTTGCTTTTATGCACTATAATGCTTTTAAAGAAACACTAACAGGCAAGATTTCCCTGACCTACCGTATTTAACCACTCTTTGCAGGACAGCTATAGAAGGTGGTGTGCTGTTGGCTGTGAGTGGTAATATCTAGCCAACAATGCCTTAAACAAGATAGAAATGTAAATACCTCTCCTATCACACTGTGCAGAGGAAGGCTCTCCTTATTCGGTCCAGGGACTCGGGAAGCTCACAGTGCTGGGCGTGAAGCTCTGTGATTCTGTTGGCCTTTCCCGCCATGGTGGCAGAAAACGAGCAGCATCAAGCATCACAGTCTCACGCAGCGACATTCCAAGAGAGATCCCCACTGGCTTCTCTCTCCTTTTACCTGGGAAGAAACTTTCCCAGAGACCACCAGCTGACGTCCCTTTACATCTCATTAGCCAGAACGAGGTCACACAACCAACGCTAACTGCAGAGGAAGCTGAGAAACTGGGTAAATCTGGTTTTCCTAGCCTCTATAGTGGGATATGGGCAAGGAAACAGGAATTGCAGGTAACTGCTGATCACACAACTGATAGCCACAACCCATGGATACAGGAAGGACAACATGTGAAGATGAAGGCAGAGATTGGGGTGATGCAGCAGAAGCCCAGAAATGCCCATGATTGACAGAAAGCCACCAGAAGCTAGATGAGAGTCATGGAACAGACTTCTCCTTCCAGCACCCAGAAGGAGCCAACCCTACTCCCAGTCTACACCCAGCACCCTGATCTAGGGCTTCTAGTTTCCAGAACTGTAAGACAATAATAAACTTCTGTTGTTCAAGCCATCCAGTCTATGGTACCTTATTATAGCTGCCCTAAAAAATTAATACAAGCCCTACCCTTCTAAATACAGGCACTACTCCTCTGGGTGACCAGGAAACTTCATACATCTCAGGGCTCACCAGCATACAAGAACCTTGAAGGGGTTGTCACTGCCATACAATGAGAGGACGACCAAGTCACTCAGGTGGGCATCCTTCCAGCTACATGGCCAATGGTGACACGCTGGGGACTATGGAAGGAAGGTCTCCACCTGACACTGACAGGAACAGCAACTCCCACAGCTCGGCTGTGTACACACAGTATGGTGTTCACCAAGTAGACACTGGATCCCAGAGCACTGACTCAGGCTGCACTCGTGACCTGCCCAAGGGGAGCCTGGGAGAGATCAGGAGACCTACGTCAACTCATGGCTCAGACCCTTCATCCCCTCCTCTCTCGTTTCACATCCTCTTCTCTCATACCCCGGATGCTTCGAAGAGCTCTGGCATTCCAGTCATCTTGGGGAAGCTCCAGTTCCAAGAGTAATCTGGCCAGTGGAGCATTTCTCTTATGGGATGTCACAAGATGGCGCTGGAAAGGGCTGAAGTACTGATTTCGGCTGACTTTCACTTAGGCTGCACACATCACTCACTGTGGGTCACAGCAGTCCTGTGAGCCTGAGGGGCATGCGTGGGCCCCCTCTACAGTTCTCACCTGTCTGTGTTCTGACCAGGGCACTACTCCCAGTCCACAGCACCCAAGCATGGTGGAGGTGGTGGTAGGGGGCTTCTATCCTGTGTGGCCCCAGCTGCTGGGTCACTTCTCCCAGCCCCATTCCCACAGGTTCTGTGCCCGCAGCCAGGCAGTCTGTCAGCAATGGCTGAGCCCATCTGTAAGGACTGTCAAGACACTTACTTTGCAAAGTTAACAGGCCCTTATCTGTGTCCTCACTTGACCTCACTGACATAGTGACTTGGTGCTAAGCTATGCTAGAGGAGCAATGGATGGATGTTTCTTGCCTCCATGGGTCTACTCTGCCCACAGGACCCACCCTGGTCCACTGATGGTGACTTCAGACAGATCATTATGGACCATAGCAGGGTGAGCAATGACACCATTGCCACCTTTCTCTGGTTGTGGGAGATACAAAATTAACCAGGAAGAGTGCATTTAACACTAAAGAACAAAAAGATGTTTCTGCATGTGAACAGGAAGAACTGGTACCTGGACACTGCACTGGGCCTCCCCTGGCATCGACTGGGCGATAAACCAGTACCAGCTCTCTACCCATTATTTGAATTCCTCATTGATAAGCTTACTTAGTTCACATGGCCCCATGATTTCTGTAAAACAATTTAAACAGACTTGTTTTTATTGTCAGGCGCCCCACAAAATGTATTTGTCCAGGTCTCGGCAGAACAGTTATCTAAGAGGTGGGCCTGATGCCTCTGGCTTTGGAGTTCAGAAGCCCCAACCATTACTAGAAACCTTACTGAGAGGCCTGACTTGTGAAATGTCATCCAAAGCTCCAAATTTTACATCCTATTGTGCTTGGTAGCTCTGAAGTAAAGAAAGGTCCATGATCACTTCATTCCCTATATCTTGCCATCTTAATACACAGGTCTTTCAAAAAATCCTATGTGGGAAAGCTGGGATGGCTCAACGGGTTAAGCACTAGCTTTGAGGCCCCAGGGACCGAGGATCGAATCCTGGCTCCGGCCCATGCGGACCCATATGCTGAGCTGGGGTGTGCCCCCAGTTCAGTTCTTGCCAGGACCTATGTTGGAGGCTCCCCGCCCAGTTCCTGCCCTGCACAGCCCTGTGCCCGCCTGTGGAGTGAAACTATATGGAAAACTAATGTCAACTGTGGAGACTGCTCTGGTCCCTCCCCCCTTCTCTCTGTCTCTCTCTGTCTCTGTTTCTCTCTGTCAAAAATCAATAAAATAAATCTTTTAAAAAAAAATCCTATGTAAGACCAAAGTTATGTTTTATTCTAGGTCACATCACAAAAGATTCCAAAGTACTGAATCCATTCAAAGGAGAAGCCTGCCTGATAAATGCTGGATGCAGAAGCAGACCAAGTTACAGCACTTAAACTGTACTTTTATATCAACTCATAAAAGTTTTTTCATTCTACAAAAATAACTCTCCATTTTAATCAGTCAAAATTTCTCTTTATTAGGCTATGGTTAACAGTTTAAGAAGTGATTTGCGGTGAAACATGTCAGTGCATTTTACAGCTATCAAAGAGAAGCACAAAGATCCTATATTCAGGGTGTCCATGTCATTATCCTAGGGCCTGCCCATTGCTTGTGGAACTGACAGGTGCAATGAAGTAATTAAGTATCCCTGTTTCCTTTTGGTATTGTTGCCCAGTTCTCAATGTCCCAGGTGTCAGATCTGGGCTTCTGGCCTTTAAATAAGAGGAGCTAGCTGTTTCAAGGAACCAGGTACAAAGGAAGGTGACTCCAGTTAGCTCTTAATTATAACGCTTTTGTCCTTTTGTAACTTTCGGAAGTAAAAATTGGCCTGCTTCAGGAAGAGTGGCCAAATTGATCTCATGTTTATCAACTAGCTCATTATATTTGTTGCAGGAAATAAGCTTGTTAAGGAAAAGATTTAGTCCTTTTATAGCCCAGAATTCACCTTTCTTGAAGTCAATTTTTATGGAGATCAGGTAAACAGTATTTCCAGCAGACCACCAGCATTATGAAGGTGTTCTGTACATCCAATTGTGAAGGGAACTTGAAGATTATGAATACAAACCATGTACAGCATTCATTTCTATTTCTAAATGACTTGTGGCATTTGCATTGAATCTGAGCTGAGTCAAGACCAAACTCAGAGATCGTTGTGTATCTGCACAAACTACAGCAGAACTAAAACATTGCCTCCAATATACACATGGTTGTCTTTGAGTTTTGTTTGCCTGGAGCCACTAGAGGAGTTCCTAATCACAACACTCAGAAATTCTTACACCTTTGCTTCAGGGTCCAGTTTTCCCAGTCCTTTCCCCTGCGCACAGTCAGCCACATCTGACAAGTTTTGCAAATAAATAGAGGAACTTGAAGTGTTGGACTCCCCCAGCCATATTCTCCTCTGTGGTGCAATCCCTTTTGCATATTTAAAGTACTTATTTCTTGAGAGCCCACCTGAATGTGGGGCAAAAGGGCATAAGGCGAAGTGGAGTCATAAAGTCTCAAGTTCAAGTGTTTCACTATGTATGAAGCGAGGTGGGTTGGGCAGGTTATATAAATTCCCAGAGAAATGGGAATGAAAAGGTCTACCTTAAAAGGCAATCAGTCATAAGACTGAATGACATATTTATATGTGAACTGTCTAGAACTTGGTAGGTATTTAATGAATAGAAAGTGTCCTTAAGATGCAAACTCTTTTTGTCTTTGTGACTATTTATCATGAGAAAATGAGAGGAATGGAGTTGTGTTTTATAGCCTTGAATTTGGCTGCCCTGAGATTTACATCATCTGTGAAAGCAATAAACCACCAGCTCTAAGGTGGGCAAGGTTATAAGAATATCAGCTCCTCCTCCTCCCTCTCTCCCGTCTCCATTCAACTTTTGGCTCTTTACTCAATAACACAGTATGGAACACTTTTATATGCCAAGTACTGGGAGGTATATAATTTAGTAAGAAAGTTACCATATCATATTATATTATCATTATAATAATAGCATGTTTGTTTAGTGCTTAGTATGTACCAGGCAAAGCCTTATTTTTATTTTCTCATTTGTGATGAAATAATAATGGCATAACAATAACTCAATGAGGAGGTTACTTTTTTATTCCCGATTTTACAGATAAGAGAACTCATGCTCAGAGTGACCAGGTAATTTTTCTTTCCTAACTTATTACCTTATTTCCACTATTTTACATTACAATAGGCACTGAAAAAAAAAAGTGTCAGTATTTAAAAACAGCTGTTTTAAAAACAAGGGGTACATTTATAAAAATGGATTTAAAAGGGGAAAAGTTGGGAACCATGGTCTAAACTAAGGTCAGACAATTGAATACTGCATAAAGGTGTCAGCTGTAAGGCATGGTGGGTTGGGAGGAATCAGGAACACTACCCCACAGAGGGACTGCCCAGTGCAATCCAGGATGAGGGAGCAGGGCATTCGGGGAAGTAAAGCAGCTCAGAATGGGTTAAAATACTTAAATGGCTTTCAAACCATTTAAAATAGAGTGCTGCTATGCACCATTAACATAAATCAACTACATCTGGGAAACCCTAATGCTACAGGAAGAACACTAGACATTCATTTTTGTCCCAACTCTGCCAGAAACCAGCCATCTGACAGTGAGACTCTCATTTAATCAGTCTGAGCCCTTCTTTCCATATCTGTAAATACAAAAGAAAAAAAAAATGTTCTCTAGTTAGAGGAGCATAAGAATACGTATTTCAACCAGCATTCTGCAAGTGTTTCTGATTACGTAAGCAAGTTTAGAAAACTCTGCACTCACTTCACTCCATTTTCTGACAACTTATTTATTGTGCCAAGTACCACAGAAGCTGCTGGTAACTCAGCAGTGATAGAAACAGTCTTTATTCCCATGAAGGGAGCCACCTAGAAAGGAAAAGAAGGGAAGCCGGGATGGCTCAGTGGGTTAAGTGCTCACTTTGCAGCACCAGGGACCGGGGATCAAATCCCGGCCCCGGCCCGTGCGGAACCATATGCTGAACTGGTGATTTCCCCCAGTTCAGTTGTCTCTCTCTCTCTCTCTCTCTCTCTCTCTCTCTCTGTCAAAAATAAGTAAATAAATTAAAAAAAAATTTTTTAATTAAAAAAAAAAAAGAAAGGAAAAGAGACATTGACTAAGGAATTCTAAGTATAAAGAGTGTTGAGTGGGGTACAAAATACCCTGAGGGGTCAGCAAAGGCAGCCAACCTGATCTGGGGGACCTGAGGAAATTATATTAAGCTGAGTCCTGCAAAAAAGCACATGAAGTAGGGGATGGGAATAAAAGCATTCCAGGGAGGAGAGCAGGTTCCAAGGATCCAAGGCAAGAACGTAGCGTAAGATGCTACCAGGAGGTGGCTGTTAGTCAAACAAGACAAGAGCCAGAAAAACCAAGTATCTGCTTCCATAAAGGCCTCAGGAACAGTGCTAGCAATCCATAAAGAGTGCCACTAGGTAAGGATATCTGCACCCCAGTAAGTGGGCAGCCCCTGATGAATGTCAGCCATGGTTTGAACACCTCTCCAATGCACTGATTTACAGCCAGTACCAAGACCGTGACAGATGTTGTTTTTATTTCAGATGTTTCTGGTACTCTATTTGACACGGCCTTGGGGAGCTTAGCAAAGAAAAGCATTTGCTAAGATGTTTTGACTAAGAGGATACTGTCAAACAGGGATAAAACAAACAAAAACAAAAACCCAGCCCCAAAAGCAGCTATAGCTTAACCAGGTGAACAGCAGTGGGAAAAGGCAATTTCTGCGTGGTCAGGAGAGGGCAACAAAGACTTAAGGGATCTCCTTAGGTGATGCTCCAAATTCACACCTCTAAACTTTAGACCTACACACACAGATGGTTTCCTGCAAGAGAGATACAAGTTGTCTCTCGAGTGTGACAGAAGCAGCAATTACATTTCTGGTCAAAGTGGGTAAAGAACTTCTGTGTCTGTCATTATTCAGACTTCATATTCCTCAAGAAGAGATTTCTTTTTCTTCTTCTCCAAACTCTGTGGGGCTTTGTCCATAGAAAGACAAACACTGCACAGAAAGGTTTAATTAGTGAATCCAAATTAACAGAGGTTAATTGAGATAGAAAAAGGAGAGAGGGAGCAGAAGGGAAGTTTTACTATTTATTTTACATACTTTGTCATTGTTTAAATTTTATGAAAATGCTATGTTCTATTATTAAATTTTTTAGTTTGAAAATAAAGAAACATATTTATTAAAACCCAACCTAATGAATTTGCTCAATTGTTCAAAATTTACTCCGCTCTTGGGGATGCCAGGATAGCTTAGCAGGTTGAGTGCTTGCCTTGCAACCATGAAGTCCAGGGATCGAATCCCGGCCCCGGCCCGTGCAAACCCACGTGCTGAGCTGTGGTGCAACTGGTAACTGCCACAGCACTGACAGCAAGGGTTCTCACCTCCCATGTGGGAGGCCCCAGCTTGGTTGCCACCCTGCAGGACCCCACATCCACCTGTGTGGAATAAAACTATGTCACAACTAATAATGTACAACTGTGGAGACTGCTCTGGGCCCTCTCTCTCACCTTTTCTCAAACAATAAAATAAATCTTTAAAAAAGAATTTACTCTACTCTTGAAATGCATGTGTAATTAACTTAAATCTGCATGTCCCCCATCATGAGCCTGGGTACACATTTAAATCTAATGGGAAGCCTAGTTCCAGAAGTCTTGGAGATCACTGGAATTCTGGAAGTTGGAAACAAGCACAGGGTTTGGAAGGGAGGGAAGAATAATTTTTCACTACCCTCTTGGTCATGTCTTTCCCAGATCCCCCTTGTCACCATCTCCTTCTTCGACTGTCAAATTTCCATACTGCACTCACTGCCTCATTTCCTCAACCACCCTTCCTTTCAGACCTCTTGGTTGTTTCCCTTTCTCCATAGGTAGCTGAGGTGACTTCCTCCCCTACTGTTGCTACTCAGCACCTCCTACCAAGTCCACACCAGAGAGGCCAGGAGCCACCGCAACAAGCCCAGTAGTCTCCACCGAACACAGGACCTGGAGAGAAAGACTGCCATGAATCTGACCCTTCAGTGTGTTTGTCCCTGTCACACATGATCCTGGGCATCTGGGGATCCCCACGATAAAAAATAAAGTAAAAAATAAGATTAAAAAAAAAAAGTGGCTTCTTTCAGATGCCTTGCAATTTGAATGAGATGAGGCATGAAGATAATAATTTTAAGCCAATACAGTGTATGAAAAAAAAAAAGAAAATGCCACAAAAGAGAAAGAAACGAAGAGCAATAGAAAATCAGATTGGTTTTTTAGGGGTCTTGTACATGTGAATGGGCGCCCAGCACCATATTGAGGGCAGATCTGGGACCCCTTTAGAAACTCAGGGAGCACAAGTGCTGTGAGGGTCATCACAGGTTTGCTCCTGCATACAAAGGATTTTACCCCACCCTCAGACTTGAGAGGATGTGTTAGGCAGAGAGAAACTTTGTTTCCAGAGTTGCTGCACGCTGTGTTAGCAATGTTTAATGAACACTTAATATAATGAATCGCAACCGTTGATATGTGACTAGGGTTAATTAGGATGCTATAGGTCATTTAGGAAGGATTTTGGTGAGGTTCTAGGGTATATAACATTAGAAGGGACCAAAAAGTTCCTTGGATGTTTATTGAAAGTCATGAACCCTCTGCTGAGAAAAATGAATACACAGGCCAACAAAATGTTGCCTATAATTTTAGGAACAGTGAACCTCTGTACTAAATCTATTGACTTCCCAGGAGTCCATGAGCTCCCAGACCAAATAGCTTTTGGAACCAGACATATATCTGAATCCTCTCCCACCTTCAGGGTAGGGCACCTCTGATTCTGGGAAGTCTCTTCTACAAATTCAGAGTAAGGTTAGAACCCACAGTAGTTGTAAGGACTTCATTAAAATAGAACTAATATGTAAAGCACTGACACATATATAGTAAGTAATCAACAAATGTGAATTTCTATGTAATGACTCTTTGAGAAATGTATTCTTGAATTTCAAGCAGCGAACTGAGTCTCATTTATAAATTATAAAAATTAAAAAAGAAATTCAATTCCACTAGGACTAAGAAGTTTTGAACTCCCATTTTAAATGTACAGACCACTTGACTCATGGTTAAAGTACAAAGTAAATCCAGTATCGGGGGGGGGATGCATTTCATGTAAGGGATAAATTACTGAAGATCCTGAATAAATCAAAACTTGCAGAATTCATAAGAAATTTTCCCACTGAAATAAATATAAAGCATGAAGATGTTGGCACATAAATCTACAACTATTATAGCATATTTTGCTTTAATGCCATCTTTATTTCTTTCGCATTATCTATAATATTTCATAAAGTACTCTTTCCGAAATTAGCAGCACAGTGTATCATAGCATGTGTTTGTCTCAATAGTGTTGTAGCATATCTACCTTCTTTTTCAGTGATAGATTTCCAGGCACATTTTTAAAACTAGCCCAGCCACAGTAGCACCCATTAATGAATACATGTATAGCATTAATTTATGATTACAGAAAAGGACTCAAGTATACTCACAGTGAACATTCAGATAAAGGCATAACAGTAATCAGCATCCTTCACAGGAGTACCTATTGTGACAAGTCTGCTGGGGCTGTCCGCTTACAGTGCTGGAGTCGGGCTACCACGAAGCGAAAGGTCAGCAGTTACCATGTCATTCAAGCGGCCCTTTCAGCTTTGAATGTACACATTCTTGATCTTTTTTATTTGAAATATTTGCATTATTTCATTTATACATAGGTGAAATTTTATTAATATTTCACAGACATGCTTTCCTATGTACAAAAAAAGTGTGACTACACAGAATCTGAAATAAGAACAAAAGGAATGTAACTCTTACAGCCTGGCTCACAGCTTTAATTAGTGAATCTGATTAGCAGCAGACCGCCTCTATTACGCCTGCGGGCCCTGATACCCTGGGTGTTATCTGCATTGGCATTAAAAAGTAAAAACCAACAGATGGCTACAGTTTCATAGCAGAAGAAACGGTCTCTGACCTTATTCACCGGGGCTCTGGAGCACATTAGCGCTTAGAATTCTGTGAATCTAGAACTCACTCCCCTGTGCAGAGACAGCCGGAATACTGCCATCAGGGCAGGCTTATGGGTAGACAGGCCCCACTGAGGAAGCGGGGAAGCAGGAGGAGCTGGTTGACAAAAGAAACATGCTTGAAAATGCAAAACTGGAGCTTCCCAATAGTGTGTCTACAACATCTGCCTGGCCAAGGCAAACTAAAAAAAAAACTTTAAATCAGTATTGAAGGGCATACCAATTGTCAATTTCCTGATCACGATATTGTCTGAGGTTAGGCAATGAGTTACGTGCACTTACCATTGGGTGATACGTGGTGAAGGGTATGAGGAGAGATTTTGTATTATTTCTTATAGCTGCATGTGACTCTACAATTATCTCAAAAAAAGAATTGATATTAAAGTGGAAAAGCTGATCAGCTATTTGTTCAAGGATTTAGCATATAAGAACGTCTATCACAATGCTGTTTATATTAGCAAAATATTGCACAAACTACCTCAATCTCTAATGGCAGGTCATTTTTTCATTACAAAAACTGGTATGTATATACAAAAAATACTATGCAGCCATTAAAATGATTTTATAGGAACAATTTGGAAAATTGTTCACAGTATATTTTTACAAAATCAGTTTATAAAACAGTATCACCTTCGTTTTATAAATAATCAGTGTAAAGTATTAATATAAAAGGACCAAAAGTGTAAAAATCAATAATGTTAGCAATGGGTGGTTAGGATAGGGATGATTTTTCTTTTTTCTGATTTGTATTTGCTATAGTTCTTCCATGAATACTAATTCACTCATGGACAGATACTTACTAAATTCTTGTGTGGGGGGCACTTGGGATACCATGACAAGAAAGACACATGTGGCCCCAATCTTCCTGCAGCTTCCTGGCTAACACAGAGCAAGAGAGCTGAGCCAGCAATACAAGAGGCGGTGGTAAATGCTGAGCTTCCCTGAAGCAGCGTCCTCAGCTCGGAGAAGACTCACCCTGGATCCTGTCTCTGGCAGAAACAAGCTTTCAGTCCACATAGCCCGGTCTCTCGGTGAGCGAGCCAAGATCCTTGACTTTCATCTCTTAGGCTCCCATCTCTGGAGCAGTTTCTGATACAATTAGTGGCCCTGTTCTTAGAAGAAGAGAGAAACGGAGACGGGGCATTTGTAAAGTATCTCCCAAGTGCCCAGCATTGTCGTGGGCTTTGCTTACACGACACCCTGGAGCTTCTGGTCAGCATTTTACAGAGGAAGGAGTGAAACAGAAACAGAGTGATCATGTGGTTTGCCCATGGACACACAGCCAACAAACTCGGGTCTGCCTCTAAAGTTCACGCTCTTTCCAAACATACAATGCTGCTCTCCTCATCAGTCTGTCAGAACCCAACAGAGCTGCCTCTTCAGGCTTCTGAAATCTACTGCCTTCGCCCCTTGTGTTTGACCACATTTATATCCTCTGCGGTGTCCGACTAACGATTCAAACGCTCTGGAAAGAACTGCTGAGGTTGGAGATGGAGCCCAGGGAAAAGGGCTTTAAACTGACAGGCTGCCAGCAAAGCTGGAAATACGAAAGAGGGGCTCCAGACCCAAGGTCAGGAAGCAGCCCTCTCCCGTCTGTCCTGCTGCTTCCAAGGCTACATGTACCGAATGGCATCATGAACCGTCTGTGAATCTCTTCTCTGCTCAGAAAAACAGCTTCAAATACTTTTGTTTCCCTGACACTGCTCCCTTAAAGGTTTCTTTTTACCTCTTAGAATTCAAGAGGCCCTCCCAGAGTGTACTTTACAAACTTGTCTGGGAAGACTTGTCCTTGATCTTTTGATCTCCTATACTCACTACCAATCTTGATAAATAAAAATCCTCCAGAAGCCAGTAAGTCGAGCAATGCTGAGCCCACAAAAATCAATTCAGTGGATAAAAGTAAAGTGCAGTGCACTCTGTAGAGTGTAATCCTATTTGTAGTTAAAAATGTTTCATATGCATAGACATGCTTGTCTTTTAAAAAACTTATTATGAAAAGATTCAAGCATCACAAAAACAGAAAAATACACTGAACCTCTGCACACCTACTATCTAGTGTCTGACCAGGGATGCTGAGGATGACTGAGCAGTGAGTTAAGGTGGTATCAGCCTAATCCATCCACCATGAACCAGACTTTCACTCAATGCTTGTACTATCCATCAATGAGCATGGCCTAGATCCAATTATTTATCAGTTTAGAATTCCTTCTGTACTTTAGCTGAAATTCTATAAGAAACTTTTCCTCTGTAATGATAGTTAACTTCAAATACAGTGTATACGAGGAAGGCAGAATAAATGCTGGATTCTTTTCTCTTTATTTATCATTTAACTGTTTCAGATTAATGATTTGGTGACCCAGCAACCTTCAATGGTGACAAATGAGTTTTAGTATTTATTTTATTTTTAGTGTCACTATGAGTCCAGGGTTTTGTTTATATTTTATGTATTTATTCAACTGCAATCTTACCATCATTCTATTATAAATAATACCTATGCAAAAATATAGGAGTAAATAAAGTAAAAAGAGGTGATTCTGTAGAATAGAATCCTTACAGTAAAGTTCTCGTCACTAAGGATCACATGAGTGAATCTGTTTCTTGCATCTTAGGAAGCTGGTAGGACCATTCTTTTTAAAAGCAGTGGCATAAAAGAAAAATTACTTCAGTTCCCTGGAAGCAACAACTTTGAAAAGATGAATTATTTCATTAGAAACAAAGAGCCAAATTAGGGGTTAAGAAATTGATCATACAAAGTTTAGAGAAAACACTTTTTGTTCCACCCTGCATGGCCCTACATCTACCTGGGTGGAATGAAACTATCAAAACTAATGATGGATAACTGTGGAGACTGCTCTGGGCCCAACCCCTTTCTTTCCATCTCTCTCTCTGTATCTCTCTCTGTCCCTCTCTCACCCTTTCTCAAAACAGTAAAATAAATCTTTTTATGTTGAAGGAATAAGAGTAGATCTGGAAATAGAATGTTGGGGAATCTTAATTTTTTCCACAAGATGACCACCAAAGGCTGTTTTGACCCAAGCTAGTGAAGGGCCGAGAAACATTAAGACTTTAGAGTCAGCAACTCTGTGCGGCAGCGATCTCTGTGCCACAACACAACTACATGCTTTTGTAAACGTGTCCAAGTCGAATTCCTCAACTTCTGAGCATTGCCTCTGCCCTGCTTCCCTGTGAGCTTCCCCTGCCCAGTTAACCGCCACTCCCCCTCTGCAGTTGCTGCCATCAGAAACCTGCCTCATCCTTGAGGATTGCCTTTCTCCCAGACATTCAGCACTCAGCAATTCCTGTTCGCTTTATCTCTAAAATATATTTAGAATTTGATTCTTTCTCTCCACCTCTGCTTCTGTCGCTCTGGTCTAAGTCACTTCTATCGCTACATGGGCTGCTGCAGCAACTTTCCTATCGGGTCTTCCTGCTTCACCTTTGCTTCCTGTTTCCATCAAGCACCAGGGTGAACCTTTGGAAATTGTCTCTCCTATATCTCACTTTAGAAATCAGTACTGGCTTCTTCTCATGCTCAGAGGAAAAGCAGAACTCTTTGCTGTGCCTCCCAGACCCTCCCAGGCCCCTTGTTAGTCTCTGACCTCTTACACGGTTTCCCTCTTCTCTCCACGGTATCCTCACTGGTTGATGACTCCGCAAATACTCCAACTACGCCTCTGCTGGCCTCAGGGCCTTTGCACTTACTGTTCCAGAGGGAACCCTTTACTCGCAGACACCTTCATGGCTCACCCTCTTTATTCCTTCAGGTCTGTGCATCAAATGCCACCACCGCAACCCCGATTCCTCATTACTCCACACACAATAATGCCTGTCCTTCGAATGTTTATTTTTCTCTATAGCAATTGTCACATCTATAGTACTATATGGTTAGTTTATTTAATTCTTTGTTTTGCTTATTTTTATCTTTCACTAAAGCGTAAACTCCACAGGGCACAGGTTTGGATGTTGTTGCTGTTGTTCCCCTGCTTGAAACAGGACCTGGTGTACCATAGGGCCTCAATAAGCTCCCGTTGAATAAATATAAAGTACTATGACAGCAAACACTGTGTGTCTCCCGAACCCCTGCCCACAGATATACAAGCTCTATCTTTTATCTTCCACTCTGCAGCCCCATGGCCAACGGAAAATGGAATATCAGATTTTACTATATTAACTTGCTTATCAAGAGGCATTGGAATGGGGCTTGAGAACAATTTTTAATAAATGATTCCATCTCTTAATAGATACAGTGAACAATAACTGCAAAGTGTCAAAGCATATTAGACTTTTATTTACATTGTAAAATCGAATTGGCAGCTGTGCGATAATAAAATGTGAAGATTATGAGCTGCACAGGGAACACATAAAACCTGATCACTCAGGCTTGGAATCCTCTTGCCTTTCATCCCGGCTTCCCCATTTCTTCCGCAGCTCATCGTTCTTCCACACCATGCTCATGGAGCAGGAAATGTCACTGCCCTTAGTTACTCTACAGTGCCTTGTCACAGAAGCCACCTGTCCTAGCCTGCAATGGCTTTGGTCTTAGACAACTTTGCCTTTCCCTTACCCTAGCTCAGCGATTCTTAACCAGAGATGGCACGTGGTAGTCGGCTAGAGGCCTTTTCGCAACCCGCACGCCTGGGCCCCATCCCGAGAGGTTCTGACTCTTGGGCGGGGCAGCAGGGCGGAGGGGTCATGGATATTGGACAACTGTACCTTAGGAAAATTCCTCAATGATTCTGAGCTATTGCTCTGGTTCAGAAGCACTGATAGGGTTGACAAGCACACTAAACCTAAATACTGGGTGAGTCTTTTTAATTGAGGAGAGAAAGGGCCTGGAAAGGACCCTCAGGACTCAAGGAGAGATAAATCACACATTTCCCAATAACCCACAACTCTCCAACGAGGGAAGGACAGAGTGACAGGCTGATCCCATTGAGAATAATAATCCCCTGGTCCTTGCAGTGATAGGAGAGAAGGGATTTCCAAACATTGCCATGAGGAACAGGATTTTTGCGATTTATTTAAGCCTAACTCATAATGAATATTTATCAAATTATGTAGGAAGTGTCTGTTCCTTTTCTCCCAAGACTTTTGGCCACACTTGGTGACAACAATAAAATCTCCTAGGCCTCTATAATCCAAATCCATTTTCTTCCTTAAAATATCCCAGGTCACAAAGGGTAAGGGGCGCAGCTCCCAAAAAAGAAGCTCTGGTGTGAGAGGTGAGAGCGAGGAATATTCAACTAGGACACTGAACAACAGCAGGAATCAGAGAGGCACACAGCGAGGGGGATTCCGGGAGCTCTTCCTGGAAGAAGTGACACTTCAACCTGTACCTAAAGATTATGCAGGAGTGAGCCAAGCAATGAGGAGGGGGAACAGAGTGTAAGGACTGGCACAGGCACAGAAAGTGGCATGTGCAAAGACACAAAGGGAAGGCACCTGCCAGGTGGAAAGACAGAAACAAGCCCGGTGTGGCTGGGGCAGAAAAGTTCAAGGAGGACATTGGCAAGAAAGCCTAGGGCAGATCATCAAGGGCCTCGTAATCCATGCGAAGAATCTCGGACTGCAGTGTTGACGAGGGGCCCCTAGAGGGTTTGTAAGCACTGGTTGGAGTCGGAGATGCTACAGTCATTCGGGTGAGAGGCGAGCAGGGTAGAGCCCTTTGTTCTGCTTCCTCCCACTGTGACATGAGAGGGTGCTCCAGCAGTCCTGAAAACAGGATCCTGACGGTCTGAAAGCGTTCTGATTCATCCAGCAATTTTCTTTGAAAAACATTTATGGAGCATCTATTATCATCTACACCAGGGGTGTCAAACTCAATGAAAACACGGGCCATTTGGTGCAACAGGCAAGATTCACGCGGGCCACACCACATTTACAAACGTCGCCGGAACTGAGTCAGCGCGTTTATACACGCCCGCGGGCCCCCAGGAAACGCCCTGGGCCACGTGTATGCTTGTCTTCAGTAGTTAAAGGGTTAACGAGGGAATTGTGTGTACGGTATTGCCTCCATCTCCCCTAAGCGCTGTTTTCTTCATAACAATTTTTCTACTTTCATTTTCTTTCAGAGCATCGTGGGCCACAAAAATTACCTCGGGGGCCGCCAGTTTGACACCCCTGATCTACACTGTCCAATATAGTAGCTACATGTGAGTATTGAGCATCTGAAATATAGCCTATTTGAACTGAAATGTGTTGTAAGTCTCAAATACACACCAGATCTTGAAGACTTAGCACAAAAAGAAAAATTTAAAATCTCACAATAATTATTATATTGATTACATGTTAAAATAATATTTTTAATATAAAATATATTACTAATGTTAATTTCACCTGTTTCTTTTTCTTTAATGTGACTATTAGAAAATATTAAATTATGTATGTATGTGGCATCTATTCATGGACTGCATTATATTTCTATTGGGCAGAGCTATTGTTGGCACGACTCTCAGCACCAAGAAAATGGAAGAGTGAAAAACCAAGTCCCTGTTCTCAGGAGAGCTTACATTCCAGGGAATGTAATCCCAAATCATTTTCAAAAATAAAATTGAAATGAGCATTTCTTTATCATCTGTATAGTCAATCCCTTTACCATGAAGCTGTCCCATACGACATTGGTACGCGAGCTTGGTACTGCGATCACATCAGGACTGAGGAGCTGTCCAGAGGCCAATCTAACTCACGGGTAACGTCTTTGCACAGAGAAGGCCAGAGGACAGCACGGCCCCTGTAGAGACAGAGGCCTCATGACACATGTATCAGGATTACTCATAACTGAGCCATCCAATGCACATGAATTTGAGGCCACAATGTCCAAAGAACCTGTAGTATAAATGCCACATACATGTAGTAAGATGTGGCTATTTCAGCAACAACAAAAAAAAAGAACAAACGATAAAACAACACCCATCACATTAAATCGGTGGCACCACAGAAATATTATTGCCGTTATAATTTTGTTTCTATTTGGCATTGCTAAATTGTTTGCTTTATAGTTGTACAACAACTAAAAGTATGAGAAATTTGTGACTAGTTTTCCGTTTGACCACATTTAAGTAATACTATAATAAAGTTAATTTCATTAAACAGTAGAGAGAGGCTATAATATACTTCCCTGAAAAGGAAGCCTTATATTGCTCAAGTTTTAGAAATCCTGCCCTAGGTTATGGCACCTGTTTGTTGCACCTCCCTTGCTCTCCATCCATTACCACCCCGAAGCCCAAGAGTTTCCCAGGGGCCTACACTTTGCTACTTGTCAGCAGCATCTGGGCGGCCCCAGTGAACCACTGGCCCTTTCCCTTCCCTGGCCCGTAAAGCAGCCACGATCATTCAGAGGCCTGTCATCAAGCCAGCATGGCTCCCCGGAAGAGAGACATAGCCTAGGAGCACCACTCAAAACATTCAACCGCAGGGGTGCCACAGCATTGCGCTATCAGAACGATGCTACACGAAGGAGCAAGCGCAGCCTTGCTGCCGAAGGCCTCCCTGCATGCTCCCCCCTCACCCCAACTACCCCCAGCCCTGGTTCCTCAGGTGAGGGAGGGCTCCTGCCCCCAGATTCAGTTCTGTATTGCTGCCCTAGGCCTGCCATCTCCGTATCATCCTCATTTATGATTCCTAGGCCAGCATAAGGGAAGGGGGAGCATAAATACTGCTATTAATAGATTGGGAGCCAGCAGAGCATAATGACTATAAGACCAACAATGGAGCAGACAGTTTGGGTTTGAATCTTAGCTCCCACAGCTAACTGTGGTGGACACAGGCAAGTTCTCTTTGCCGCCACTCCCTTTTCTGTAACCTACAGATAATAAATTCTCAGTGGAATTTATATTATGGTTAAAGCATTTGGAACAATGCTTAACAGTCATTAACAGTTAACTACCAAGATACCAAGAGTAGTAGCTTTCTTTCCAATGGTAGAAAAAGAAACGTGGACCTAAAAGGCTCCAACCCTGCAGAAACGCCATCCTCCCTGGCTGTCGATTAACATCCCCAGCTGCCTTGGGTTTGGGAAGACTCCACCCCTAGTGAGTTGGACCACACAGGCTCCTCCCACTTACAGCCACCATGCCGTCCTTAGTAGAAAAAGAGACCTGGGACCTGCCCAAGCAGGAGATGCATTTGGCAGGGAAATTAGAGCACTGTTCTGGCACAAGTCAATATATCACCTGCAAATCCACATATTTGCAGTCTTATCAATAGAACTTCAAAATTCCACAGCTCAATTTCAAAGAAAAAGTACATGAGGTGTTTCTAGGCATGAAGTTTTGGGGGTCCTGCCAATTCCAGGCACTTTGTAAACAGTATATGCGCATTCTTGGAATGTGAGAAGTAAAATATCACACAACAGTAAAAAAATCACATGTCCCAAATCATTGACCTGAAACACTAAAGCAGTTTGATGCTCCAATGTTCTGATACTTTACTGGTTCTCAGAATCACATGGAAAGTTAATAAAAATACAAAATGCCCAGGCCTTACTCCAATGAGCTTAGACCTTTGGGTGCTTCATTAGCTCTTTGGATGTTTCTCTATAGCCACCAGAATGTGAGAACCACAGGTTCTTAAGCAAAGATAGCTACAGAAAGGTCACCAGTCCACTCCCACACTATAATCAACACTTCAAGAATGCCTTAACTGAATACCACTAACCAGAGCTCATCCTTTCAACAGTTTAATTAATAAAATTAATGAAGACATAAAAGTACTAATCATGTTGAAGTAATGCTGGCTACACATACGATGGCATTCTGAAAAGGTATTTGCCTAAGTTTATTTTAGACTTGGGGATTCTTACAGCTCTCACATTGTCTCACTATTACTGAAAGAATGCTTTAAAATTATGATGTGAAGACATTTAATTAACTTTTAATTGAAATGGCTCCAGGAAGAAAATTATAAATAGCTCATTTGTCTTCACTGCTTTTTCATGGCAAGACATGGAAAGTAATCGATGAAGAAGAAAGTTACAGTGAAACTCAGGGTGCAGAGAATGTAGTCTCCAAAAGTAGAAGTAGTTTAATGCAGTCATTCCCAAAAGGCAAGTTCAAAGTGCTAGGGATGAAGTACTTGGGTGCTAGTAAGTGTGTTTTAAATAGCAGTGATGACCAATATAGCATGCTCTCAGACACAATAACTGATTTGGGCTAAAATGTTGATAAGACTATATCTTAAAATTGCAGGCCATTAGATAAAATCAAAGATATGATGTAGGTACTTAGATATTAAAGAGAAGAAAAATTTCTAAAAATGTTTTATTGATAAAATTCAAAGTACAATAATCATAACTGAGTGCACTTTTTTGCAATCCAGGTATATTATTGAGAACACTGAAATTGTTTTTAGGGGGATAACACTGCTTAAATGGGGCTCAGAGTTAGTCTTCCATATTATTGTGGCAGAAATGTAGCCTAAAATGAATGATCAAGACAAAGCCTCCCTAAAATACAGATAGCTAGAGCTAGAGGAGACTTAATAGAGCACTTGTTTCAGTTCTTACAGATAAAATGAAGCCCAGATTCCTGAGAACAACTCTGGTCTGATGGCCACATAACAAAGAGAACCCTAGTGCTGTGACTTTGGGTTCCTCTGTGCCTCTTAGAATGCTTGTAATCCTATTGGAAGAACTAAACCAGAGGCATATTCATCACCTGAAATGTAGTAGATACCCTCTAGCATTAAAAAAAATCAGGGAAAAGCCGGGACGGCTTAGCGGGTTGAGCGCTCGCTTTGGGGCCACGAGGACCGAGGATCGAATCCCGGCTCCGGCCCAGGCAGGACCCACATGCTGAACTGGGGAGTTCCCACAGTTCGGTTCTCTAACTGTCTCTGTCTCTGTCTCTCTCTCTATCTGTCAAAAGTAAAATAGAAATAAATATGCACTGAAGATAAAATAATTACTCTCTATAAATATAAAAAGATATAAAAAAAACAAAAACAAAAAAAAATCACATCCAAAAAAGCCTTTTTTAAGAGGCCGTATTCTATGTTAATAAAATAGTGCAAGTGACTGCACAGGACTTTGCACACTAAGGCATGGCTGCTCATTACTGTCATGTTGTTCTTCATGCACAAAATTGTTCATCAGCACTAGATAGTAAGCATATTGAGGACAAGGGGAATCTTTAAGAGATTTATTTTTATTGTTTTTGACAGAGAGAGAGACAGAGACAGTGAGACAGAGAGAAGGGGGAGGGCCCAGAGCAGTCTCCATAGTTGTAAGTCATCAGTTGTCGACATAGTTCCATTCCACACAGGTGGACGGGGCCATGCAGGGTGGGAATTGGGCCGGGGGCCTTCTGCATGGGAGGCACCCCCTTGCAAGCTGGGGGCCAAACCAGGGACTTCCCACATGGGAAGCTCGCCCTGGCAAGAGCCAAACTAGGGGCCACACTCCAGTTCAGCATATGGATCTGAACGGGCTGGAGCCAGGATTTGATCCTTGGACCATAGGGCTGCAAGGCAAGTGCTTAACCCACTGAGCCATCTGGGCATCCTCAAGGGAGTCTTAATTAATCTTTCTGTCATCAGCATGTGATATATACCCAAAGTCCAATGAATGTTTCTTTAATTAATCAATTAAGTATTAAATGCCTCTTTTGCAAAAATCTTTTCCACGCCTTCACTTTCAATGAAGTGTTGCTCACATTATTGTTCCCTGATTAAAACTCTTCAATGGCTCTACACTGTACACAGAATTAAATCCACACTTCTCACCCTAGCCTATAAGGCCCTTCTTGGTCTGGCCCCTGCCGTACTTCTCTGATCTTGCCTGTTTCCACTCTTTCCCATTCTAGCCACATTGATTCTTTTTACATTCACCAGATGAGCCAAGTTGATTGCTGTTCTAGGGCTTTTGCAAAGGCTGTTCCCTTCACTTAGAATTCTCTGCTGTCCGATCTTCACATGCCTCTTGTTGTGTTCCCCTGTCCCTTCCCACCTGCCACTATCATTTACCACTACCCTTATTTCCTCATTTATTTATGTTCTCGTTCATACATATGTGAGCTGCTCCCTGAGACAAGAGCCCTTTGTTGGCTTGTTCACCATCACCCTGCCTAGCCCCTCAGTCGATGTCTGGCATAGAGGAGACACTCAGTAATGTCTGTTGAATAAATGAATGAATTCCTCCAGGATTCTTTAGTCTTCTTTTCAACTATACTCATTTAATACAATAAATATTTGTTGAATACATGAATTAAGACTGAATGTCTTCCTTTTGGTTCCAGGGTGAGAATTTGCCTGGGATGAAATGTAGTAATTGGTTAGAAACATGAGTGTGAGAATGTGGTGGGAAAATCAGAAGGAACCAAAGACAAAATTGATGGCACTATTGTGCATATGTAAAGTTGCTAGCTTTCCAATTTGTTTTCATTTTAATTTATGGCCCTTAAAACCAATGCCCCCAAAATTACAGCCTCTGACTCGCTGGCACATAAATTTCTGACTTTAAAACCACTTTATTTCAAGCTTGATGAATAGCTTTTGTCACTAGGTAGAGTAATTAAGGTAGAGCATTGGCCGTCGTTAGGCTACGCAAACATTGCTTTCTTTTCAGTTGTCTTGTTACTCGCCTGTCGGATTTGGCAGAGCTCACAGAAAAGCTCAGGGCTGAGTTATGTACATTTTCTCCTGGCAGGAGCTTTGTCAGGAAGATATATCACCCCCTACTACCAAGCAGCCTCTGTTTTCCAAGACCCGTGGCAGGTATTTCCAGCATATGCCACCAAGCCCCTCTCTCATCTCTAGTGACCATTGTGTCACTGGCAGGGTTTGCTGCCTAAATAAAAAAGATAGGATAGTCCTTATTTGATATATTCATGCTTGCTGATTTTCCCACTGTGTCCTAGCCTTATTCTCTACCAATGGTGTTTTATTAATAATGCAATATAAAATTTAAAACAAATGTTACAGAGCGCTACAACTGCCATCTTGTAGAGCAGCAAAGCAAAGGAATTCAATGTATCCTGCAAAGCACAATCTCTGTGGCATAGTCAAGACACAGCGATATAGGGAAGCCAGGATGGCTCAGCGGGTTAAGCGCTCGCTTTGAAGCCCCGGGGACGGAGGATAGAATCCCGGCCCCGGCCCAGGCGGACCCATATGCTGAACTGGGGAGTTCCCCCACTTCAGTTCTTGCCGGGACCTATGTGGGAGGCTCCCGGCCTAGTTCCTGCCCTGCACAGCCCTGTGCCCACCTGTGGAGTGAAACTATATGGAAAACTAATGTCAACTATGGAGACTGCTCTGGGCCCTCCCACTTCTCTCTGTCTCTCTCTGTCTCTGTTTCTCTCTGTCAAAAATCAATAAAATAAGTCTTTAAAAAAAGATATAGGGGAAAGCCAGGACGGCTCAGCGGGTTGAGCGCTCGCTTTGAGGCCACGAGGACCGAGGATCGAATCCCGGCTCCGACCCAGGCAGGACCCACATGCTGAACTGGGGAGTTCCCACAGTTCGGTTCTCTAGCTGTCTCTGTCTCTGTCTCTCTCTCTATCTGTCAAAAGTAAAATAGAAATAAATATGCACTGAAGATAAAAACAATTACTCTCTATAAATATAAAAAGATATATATAAAAAAAAAAGATATAGCAATACAGAGAAGCACAGGGAATCATAGGCTGTTATAGCTAAACTCTACCTGAAATATTCAACCACATCATTTTATGGATGATGAAACTGAGTCCCAGAGAGATGAAATGACTTTGTTATAGTCACACAGCTAACCAATGGTAGAAGACTATGTATATACTTACCTGTTCATCTAAATGTTTAGAAGATCAAGGTTTGGAAACTTGTATCTAACCAGAGAGAAGTCACTGATAGAGTCTCACCTAAGACTAATCCCATTTCTCCATCAGGCCTATAGATTCAAATAATTCCTTACATTCTAACTAATCATACCGTGGTTTATGACAGAAATAACAGCAGTAGAATAAATTGTATTGACAATTACACTTTAGGGGTCAGGCCTGTCTTTATACAATGAGTTCTATATCCAGTATCCTTCCAAGATTTCTTGAAAGGACCCTGCCGAAGATGGCTTTACCCAACATAAGAATATCTCAGCAGAAAGGTACTAAGTGGGTCGTCCTGCTAAAAATTAGTTGATAAGTCACCTACAGGTGGCTCAGCGGGTTGGGCACTCATTTTGCAGCCCCAGGGATCAAGGATCGAGTCCCTGCCCCGGCCCATGTGGACCCGTGTGCTGAGCTGCAGTGAGCTTCCCGCATGGAGGCCTCCCGCATGGTTCCTGCCCTGTGCTGTCCCTGCCCACCTGTGTGGAAGGGAACCGTATCAAGAGCTGATGACATGCAGCTGTAGACTGCTCTGAGCCCTCCCCCTTCTCTCTGTCTCTCTCTGTCTCCGTTTCTCTCTGCCTCTGTCAAAACACAATAAATCTTTTTTTAAAAAGCATCCAGAGGTTGAATAGGGGGAGGACGGATACACAGATCACAGGTAGATGACAGACAGATAGACAGATGACAGATGATAGGTAGGTAGCTTGCTTGCTTGCTTGTCTAAAACCAGGAAGGAAGCTGACACCTCATTCTCAGACACTCGGATTGTTTGGTGCTCTAAAGAGGATCCATTGATTTTATAATACTGTCAAACCCTATTTCAAGGCCAAGATAGGAACAAATCGATTCTTTAGGTGACAACACACACAGAAAATAGAAAACAGATTTTTTTGGAAAAGAGAAATAAACCAAGTTTGGACATTTTTTAAGACAAAGAGCTTGGTGTGGTACACCTGTATATAAAGTGTTTTGCTTACAAAATGCCACTCTGCCATGAAGAGACATATGTTTTTACATATTAAAAGTAACAGCTGTGTTATTGAACTCAACAGAGAAAATACATGCAAAAACTCCATCTCAGGTAACCCTAAGAAAGAGGGCTATAAATGGTAAACGTGTGACAGTAGAGGTGTAATAAACTGTATAATTCTCTGAGTGTTCTTCTGTGGTCGGAGAGGGAGGGGTATAGCTGAGTCACACAAGCATTCCCCTAGAAATGTCCAATCCTGACACATCATAAATGCTAAAACGATGGATCTGATTCCACTTCTTCTGCACCTGACATTTACTGTACCTACTGAAAAGGGGTGAGGGGGAGACAGCAGAGAGTGAAGGGAACGAGGAATCCTATCCTAAATTGATTGCTCATCACACTGGCTGTGCTGTTCTACAAATTACAATCACCTTAGTGTTCTAAAATAGCAACGGCAATCAAAGCTCATGGTCCCTCTAAGTTTGAACTTCAACCACCAGATCATACAATTTGTATTATAAAGGCAAAGTTTATATATAAGGGTTACTTTAAAATGGGGAAATGACAGGTTTGGTAATTCACTGGATTCTGTTAACAGTTTTTGCTTTTTTCCCCCAAAGCAATCACTAAATCCAGGAAGGGTGAACCTAAAGGCAGGATGCAGTTTTAGGTTTAACACCTTTATTCAGAAATTGTAATAACCTGCCTCAGGCCTGAGTTGTCTGCATTTCTTTTGGAACATGTATATTTCCTCCACATCCTCAGGGTACATAAAAGTACAAAGAGAACACTATCCCTGCTACAAAATTCATTATTTAAGGGCAATTGGATATTTTGAAAGTGTTTATGTGATTTGCATATACTAATAGCAAAGCATTCTGATTAATTCAATGAGTTAATATAAGACTCTCAACTATTCAACATTGTTGATTTGCTTATTATTATAAATAGCTTTAAGTAATAAATCTTTTTTTAAAGTCAACATCCAAGACTTTTCACTCATTTAAACTGTTCTTGTCCATCATTCATCTATGCTTAGCATCTTTTCCTAAACACGTGTAAACTGCTTACAGTAAATTCAACATATGGAAACTTATACTCACAATGCAAATACTTTTAAGACATAACTGTTCATTTTACCAATGGGATCTTTATTTTAGAGAGAGATTCACTAAGGGGAAAAAAAGGTTATAAGAAGTTTCCATTATATGCTAAAAACCACAATTTACATAGCACTTCTTAGGACTGTATCTGAGTAAAATGAGAACTAAATCCCATTCCTCCACTATTCCAATAGATGCTGAGATAGCCAGTCCCTTCACTCAGGACTTTCAAATGCCCCAATCAGTGAGAAGTGCCCGACCACTTCACATAAAATAGTCACATGTTCATAATTCTCTATTCCCTCCCCCACCCCCTTTCTCTGCTTTATTGCCTTCAGGGTATTTATGGCTAACATAGTATGGGTTGTTTTTGTTGCTGGTACTTAACTTGTCTTTCTCCCATTAGAATGGAACCACCTTGAGGGCAGAGTCTGTTGAGCTTCAGCTTCAAGAACAGTCCCTGACAAAAAGTAGGCAGTCAATAAATGACCGACCACAAAATAAATGAAATAATGTCTTACAATCTCAGATGAAAAGAAGTTGAACATTTTCTTTGATGTAGTATATTAGAAACAAATTATTCCACTGGGGTATTAAAAGCTGTAGCCAAATAGTTTCCTAGAATCATTTTCCATTGAGAAAAAAGCTTCAGGGAAGATCTTTTATGAGCTGGCCATCAACCCTCCCCATTTTAAGTCAAGAGGAATAATTAACTTAGTACAGACTTTTTTTTTAAAACAATAAATGTATTAAAAACTGAAACTGCTTAATGACGACAATAGTTGAGAACCTGGATTATGGAATAAATCAAATCTTTGCAAAACCAGAAAAGCTCTTTGATTCGGGTACAGCCCATTGTGACTTAAATATGAAGTTTTGCAGTGTTTCCCTTGTGGGAGTTCTGACCTCTAGCCGTCAAACATGAAGTGATGAAGCACTTGTCACTATTTTGCACTTTGCGTGGGTAATGGATGGCCTCTTTATTTTCTAGAACGTAGCGCTGTTTATGAGTCACCTCTGAAATCTGTTTTCTTTCTTGGGTGGCCTTTGCACTCTATTGTAGCAACACCTATTCTTCATTCTTGTCATGCCGGGAGTACGGGAGCATTTTAGAAAATGAATCTGTATTATACTTTGCACCACAAATGATATGTGCCCTATAATTTTTCAGCATGTTCATACCTACTGTCTTAGGTGGTGTCTGTTGCCCTCAGACACTCCTCGTATCAGTCATTCCTTCCTGCCCGCACTTGGCATGGGACAGATGGAAGAAACAGGCCCAGAGTGGCACCTTTCCACCGGAGAGGACTGTGACCTGATAAAATGCGCTCTCTGACCCTTAACAGACTAACCCCACAGGACCAAGGTCTTATTTCCCGACTCTATGGAGAAACTTTAAAGGATCACACAAAATCTATGGGGAAAGTGTGTCACTTCTAAATGCCCCAAACCACAGGAACTTCATTACAGTAGAGTTTTCCAATGTGCCCTGTTGGATTCTGAATATAATTCCAACTGCCACCTGTAGGATCAGTCAGCTCAGGCTAAGTCATGCTGACAGCCATAAAGAATCCCCAAATCTCCGCAACGTACAACAATATGGTCTATTTCTCACTCAAGTAATATATTCAAAAGCCAAATTTGGTTCTGGCATCTTCGTTCCTAGCCCTGGCAGTAGGCAGAGCCCTGCTCTGGGGCATGTGAGTCTCATGGCAGAAGTAAAAAAGAGTCATGGCAGAACCACACAACGGCTCTTAAAGCTTTTTCTCAGCAGCGGCATGTGTCACCTTCACTCACATTTCATTGGCCAAAGCAAATCCATGGTCAGATCCAACATCAGTGGGTGAGACTCTAAACCTCCTGCAGGATTGGGCCAAAAGGGAGATACAGTGACTAGTTTTGAATAATAATACAATCTACCAACTCTGAGTTCTAAAATCCTAAATGGTTTAGGACATGGTTGCTTGATCAGTATGGGAGTGTTCCCATCTCTTTGGGAATCTGATAAAAAGTACAGAACCTATCCACAGGAAAATGTGCATACATACAAACCTAACCCCACAAAAATACCTCCAAAAGTTTACATATAAATTCAAGGGTCAGAAACTGCTGAATTCTGCTGAATCCAAACCCAAAACAAGAACTCCTGCTTTAGACAGAAAATTTATCCATATATTATTATACGAACTGCCTTGTCAACATGAAGTGCGCTTCCTCATTCCAACCTGAAATAAGAAGGGAAAGACCTCATCCAGAAAAAACATCTAGGTTCTCCGTGAATTGTCTGCCACGCTTGCCCTGAGGGGGTGGGCCCTGGATCACTGCTCTCCACACCACTTGGCAAAGTCCACTGAAAGGGAACCATAGTACCTGTACAATGTATTTTCTTCCTGTTTAAACTGTCTACTATTTTGTCACAGTACTTTTTCTTTTACTATTTTATAAATCGTATATACATATATAATCTTAAGTAATAATGAAACTTAATACAGAATAATATTACTAATTAATAATGCCTAGTAATATTAAATAAATCATATTGCTTATCCTAAGCAACCACCAATTACAGGTTTACACACACACCTGTGCATCCGAGGATCACCTCCATGAAGCTGAGGCTCACATAAAACAATCAGCTTTTTTCCTAAACTCTAGCCAAGTCCTCAAATGTGGCCACAGTGAAGACTGATTAGGTCATCCTACTCAGAAAGCAGTGTTACCCCTGGAGCCCAATATGAGGGCATATGGCCTGACATCTTATCAAATGTTAAATAAGGTAGAATCAGCCACCTACAAACGTAACAAAAACCTGACAGAACTGTCAGCTGGCTCCTGTGAGAGCCATTTTTGTGCATGCTGTGGTGTGAGCTCCGTGTCTTTTTAATTCTTTAAAGTAGATTCATTTCTTTTTAGTTGTGGTTTGGAGCCAGAAAGCCAAATGAAGTTAAAGTTTGAGAAAGTGCATGAAACCAAGGAAAGCACCAGGTGGAGGACACAGCATGGGTCATGTCGAGTAAAGCTGGACATACTTTTGGCTTTCTGACCTGTGCGTCTCTCCATGGGGTTGGGTAATATATGGAGTAATCACCACTTTAATTTGAAAAAAGAAACATCCTGAACACATTATGACTTCAAATTTCAGCTTGGAGCAGCCATGAGCAGAGAAGTACCGCTCCGCGATGTAGAGGGACAGGCTTAGCAAGTCCCAGGCTCACGGTCCAGGCTCTGCTCAGCCCCAGGCCACAGCAGCGTAGCTCTGAGCACCAAGAACCCGCTGCGCAGGCAGCAGAGTTCTCATGGAAAAACCACCTCCTGTGTTCTCATCTAAATGGGCTCTCACCTTCAGATTGGTTTTCTAGTAGGAAAACTTAAAAATACCACTCTAAATGTGCTATAAAAGCTCAATAAGAATTTAAGAAAAATAACTTCATCTTGGCTTGGAATTTATCCACAACCCAGAAATGCTTTCTGCTGGGTTCTAAAACTCTATTTGAATTTTACGTACAACTGCATGCATTGCTTTAAGCAAACCCAACACATAAACATCCTGATTAGGGGTTGAGAATTTGCTTTACAAAAATCTTCACTAAGGATTCCTTTAAATAGCAACCTTCTCTGGATGTATTTAAAAATAAATTATGAAAATGTAATACACACTTTGGTACATAGCTAAGATATTAGGGAAGTATGTCATCTACCCATTATTTAGTTCTGTCTTTGTTCCTTACACTTTATTAAAATATAGGTATCAAAATAACAACAAAACCCTCCAAGAGTAAAGAATAGGCACACTCTACAATCTGTAAAATAAATAGCTGTTTAAGATAATAATAAAAGGAGAAATATTTGTGCAAAATAGACAAAAGTAGCATAAATGTTATTGCTTTCTGGGAAATATGGATTAACTATTAATTTCATTTTAGTAGATTTAAATATCAAAACCACACAGCATATTGCAATTTTTATTTTTTCATAGTAATACTGTGAAATAATCAAGAGGGAAAGCACAGGTAACATTTTCCCATATATTCCCACTCAAATTCCATTTTGGTCATGCCCCCTCCCTATATTTATTTCTCACTGCCCTAGAAGTACCACATACCAGTTATGTTATAACTGCCATGCCAGCCCCAACCGCAGTACCATCCCAGCTACCTTTACCTTGCTCCCCTTTGTCGGGGCTCCAGGAATGAATGGTTAAAAAAGAAGCACTACAGGGCACCTCTCACGCTTTTCTAGACCAAGGAGAAAGTGGGTGTCCAGATAATGGGCCATTTTAATACTCCAATGACTCAGATTCAGACATTCCCATTATAGAAATGTCATGATTAGAAAACCCCAACAAAGGAAAATCATTTTACATGACTTACAACTCTTCCCTAATACTTAAAAATATTACATAACCCTCCCTAGTATTTTATTACATATGGCAAGACATGCTACATGCTAACATCAGCTGAAAATTAGGATAAAATACAGAGAGTGGGAAGAATGAGATGACTTATCAGGGAAAGAATGGAGCCTAGAAATCTTGATTAGCAATCATCTTCCCCTTGTATTGAGTTTCTGGACCAAAAGGGGTGAAATCGCATGCCAAAAATCACAGGAAATTATTTTCCACTTGAACACAGTCTTTTAAGAGATTAGCCATATCATCACCTAGTTCTAATGAAATTTGAACTTAGCAAATGCATTGTTGAACAAAAGCTTGCCCTTGTTTTGTAATGTAGTTGCCTGTGCTGGATGATTGAGTGTAGATCGTCAGAACAATGATTAAAGACTGGATTTCAACCACTGGGCATGTAGTGCTGTTATTATAGTGTCAACCAATAAACAATCTTTTAAGAGATTCTGTTACACACTAACCCAAGGTACAGATCAGCCTATAGAATGCACCATTGCAAAATTTGCAACAAGGTACCACACTCCTATGTCCTTTCCTTCAAGTAATATCACCTGGAAGTAAGAAACTGGCTAACCTTTTTATCAAAATGGTTTAGAACAGCTTTGAAGAAAATTTTTAAAGAAACCATTTCAATGTTCCCACCCACATTTGCCAGTACCTTCATCCCCCTCTTAATCTACCTCTTTCAGTAGCATCACAATAAGATAGTACAACTATGCTTAACAGTCCCCAACAAACACCAATTTCAAAGAAAATCAGGCCAACGGAAAAATTGGAATGGAAAGAAATGTAGATTTATCTAAGGTTCACTGCTTCAGATTCTTAATAAATATGAGCAAGGATGTGAGTTTGTATTTATATATTGTTTAATAAAAAATTTTGTGCTAAGCTCAGTTCAGCACAGTAAATATAAAATGAAAATATTTATCAAAAACATTTATACCTTTAAGCCCAGTATAGGGGGAGAGAAGAAAATTTAAAAAGGTTAGACTAATTATAATAATAGATAGGCACAGAGTATTGTGAATCTCCTATGAAGACTACCTAAACAGAATAAGGAGCCCTCAAGGGAGACTTTCCCAGGGGTGATACCCGAGCTGTCCTAAGGGAGAGTCAACATCACTTCGTGAAAAGTTTGAAGGGGATGAATTGAGAGAACAGCCTGAGCAATAACAACAACAACAAACAGAGACCAGAGGAAAACTACAGTTCTGCGTTGTGGAATATGAAAGAAGTGCCAGGTGAGGAGTAGCGACAGATAGCTGGGGAGGTAGGTAAGGCAGATCAGTGTCTGGTGATAAAGCCCAAAGATTGGCTTTATCCTATAAGCAACTGGCAGCCAGAGAGGCAGAGTGGCCTAGTAAGATATGTATTTTTAAGAGATGCTTCTAGGAACTGTGTGAAAAAATGGGTCTGTGTAGAATCAAAGTGCCCAATGAAAAATAGTACAGATGAGAGAAGCTGAAGACCTAAACTAAGGCAGAGGGGAGAACAGATTAAAGGCATGGGAGGCAAAACTGCCAGAAGCTGGTGCTTCACCAGATGTAACAGTGAGGGAAAGAAAAGAGGCAATAAGGCCCTGGGATTGGGGTCCTTTTCTTGGCAGCTGAGGGAAGGGTGATGCTATTGACACAGATGAAGAATGGAAGAGGAGGAGGAGCTAACGTAGAACATAGATGACAGGTCATCCTCTGTGAGGACCTGTGAGACCACCATTGGTGGCTGGACTTTTTAATCTAGAATTCAGGGTGTTGGGGAAGCCGGGATGGCTCAGTGGGTTAAGCGCTTACTTTGCAGCCCCGTGGACTGAGGATCGAATCCCGGCCCCGGCCCTTGTGGACCCATATGCTGAACTGGAGAGTGCCCCCAGTTCAGTTATCACCGGGGCAGGACCCCGGCCCAGTTCCTGCCCTGTGCAGCCCCAAGCCCACCTGTGGAATGAAACTATGTGGAGAAACCAATGATGTACAACTATGGAGACTGTTCGGGGCCCTCCCCCTTCTCTCTGTCTCTGTATCTCTCTCTCTCTCTCTCTCTCTCTCTCTCTCTCTCTCTCTCTCTCTCTGTCAAAAACAATAAAAATAAAAAATCTTAGAATTCAGGGTGGAGGCCGCTAAGATATAAAGATAGAGAAGTTGTGTCCAATTATAAAACATGCATGTTCTGTGCCTGCTTGTTCCTTTGTTCCAACAGGAAGCATGCAGGCTAATCCAATTCATTCTGGGGTATGGGAGACCCTTATAGAAACATCCAGGAATTAGAGCAACAAAAATCAAGAGCAGCCACAGTGCACATAGGAAGAGATTGGAGAAACAGTCCAGGCAAAGGAAAGTATCGGAATTCATCACCTGGATCCTCCAGAGTACCTTTCCACATGCTCTCACTGCTTTAAAAACTTCTCATACTATTCCTAAACCACCTTACAAAGTACTGCATTGTGAGACCACCAGCTAGACCGCTTGTGGAAAAAATGAGAATGTAAGGCCATTACTTACACCTTCTAATAAAATTAATTCTAAATGAATCAAAGGCATAAATCTAAAATATTAAACCATAATGCAGAAGAAGAAAATCCAAGAGATTATTTTTTTAATCTCCGAGTAAGAATAGCCTAAGTATGATACAAAACTCAGAAGCAATAAAAAAAGCACTAGGCCCCGCAGGGGTGGCGAACCTTTTGGCAATTGAGTGCCAAAGTTTATGAAATAAGAGTATACTCGCTCGACTCGATTGCCAACCCATTGAGTGAGATAGAGGTATTGATTATTTTTATGTCTATAAGAGTATAAACAATAATTTTTTAAATGGTATTCACAGCTCCGCGTGCCGAAATAATTGTTCCGTGTGCCACTTTGGGCATGCGTGCCATAGGTTCACCACCCCCGCACTAGGTGACTCTGTGATGGCTCAGTGAGTTGAACACTAGCTTTGCAGCCCCGGGGACTGAGGGTCAAATCCTGGCCCCATCCCATGGAAACCCATATGCTGAAATGGGGTGTGCTTCCCACGTGGGAGGCCCCCAGTTTGGTTATCACCCCCCAGTTCGACCCCTGGCTCGAGGGGGTGTGCCTCCCACATGGGAGGCCCCCAGCCCTGTTACTGCCCTGAGAGGTCCCCACTCACCTGTGTGGAACAAAACCATGTTGAAAACTGATGACGTGCAACTGTGGAGACTGCTCTGGGCCTTCCCTCTTCTCTCTGTCTCCCTGTCTCTCTGTTCTGTCAAAAAACAATACAATAAGACTTTTAAAAAAAAAGAAAGAAAGAAAGAACAATAAATTTGATCAATATTTAAATTTTCAGAGTTGTTAAAAAAAATAAAGTTTATAAAATGACAAATTGAAGAAAAATATCCCACACAACTAATTTCTCTAATACAGACATCCTGCAAACAATTAAAATGTTAATAAACCAAAAGAAAAGGAAGCAAAGAATATAAACAGATACCTTACTAATATATATATAGATATAGACATACAGATATATCTAGGGTATATATCTTTAAACATATGAAAAGATATTCAACTTCATCTGTAAGAAGAGAAATTCAAATTAAAAGTATAATGAGATGCCATTTACCTATCAGGCAAAGATCAAAATATTAATATTTGAAAACAGTGTTGACAGTGTGAGAAGAAGGGCATTGCATACTTGCTAGTTAGATTGTAAACTGACACAACATATATTAAGAATAATTTGGCAACCTCTGTCAAAATTTAGAGTGTACCTACCCTTTGACTTTGTAGCCCCACTTCTGGGTATGTGTACATAGAATATTTGTACAGAGATCTTCACTGAAACACTTTTTATAGAAGCAAAGGTTAAAACAACCTAAATGCCCACCAATAATAGGTGACTAATAAATAAATTCGAGTTCACCTTTATAATGAAATACTATGAACCCATTTTTTAAGTGGGATAGCATTACATGTACAGATGATAAGTGCTCTCCAAGATATGTTAGAGAAAAAAACAAAATAAACAAAAGAGTAAGGTGCAAAACAATGTGTACTGTCATTTTGTAGAGATTAATACAAACACATACCTATGTTTTTAAATTGCATAAATTATCTCCTAAGGGAAAAGCCGGGACGGCTCAGCGGGTTGAGCGCTCGCTTTGAGGCCATGAGGACCGGGGATCGAATCCCGGCTCCGGCCCGGGCAGGACCCACATGCTGAGCTGGGGAGTTCCCACAGTTCGGTTCTCTAACTGTCTCTGTCTCTGTCTCTCTCTCTATCTGTCAAAAGTAAAATAGAAATAAATATGCACTGAAGACAAAAAGATAATTTCTCTCTCTATAAATGTGAAAAGATAAAAAAAAAAAAAATTATCTCCTAGGAAACATCCCCCCCACTCCCCCACACACACACAAAGTGATTGCCTTTAAGAAAGAAGAGATGAAGTAACTGGAAGAAAGGGGAAGGGAAGAAACTCACATTTTATTGTATGCCATTTTATATCTGGAGTTGTGTGGCATGCAAAAAATAAATTTTAAAAAAAGTATATATATA
Source organism: Craseonycteris thonglongyai (assembly GCA_004027555.1). Classification (NCBI taxonomy): domain Eukaryota; kingdom Metazoa; phylum Chordata; class Mammalia; order Chiroptera; family Craseonycteridae; genus Craseonycteris; species Craseonycteris thonglongyai. The sequence continues at coordinate 42,543 of PVKE010005480.1, forward strand.
TATATATATATATATATACACACACACACACACACATATATATATATATATATATATATATCACAATTATATAGACTCTGTTTGCTATAGGCATATGGTATCACCTGTTACCAGGAGATATATTAAGATATATTGTCAAGACAAAGACCATTTTTTCCACTGTGAGTCTTAAAGATCCTGTATCTTATTTTCATTATTTGTCACCACTAGATGACAAGCATACTCGTTTGTGCCTGGAAGTTTAGAACAACATCCGACACTGCTTCTGATGAACGGGGCTTAAATAATTCAAATACAATCTACATCTGAAGCTAATTAAAATAATTTGAGCCTTCTTAAATCCACTTTGGAACAGTGTAGAGTCTGAATAAATCTAGGTAAACTATTAACAAACTAATTTTATAGTTTTTTTATTCGAGTTAGATAAAAAGACCCAAGAAGACAAAACTGGTATAATTCCAGATCAATACAGTGTCTAGAAAAAAAGAATGGGCTTAATAAAAACTTGTTAAAGGAATGGATAAACAAACACTTTAACTAATTCAATTATAAAATGTTATTTTAGTTGGAACAGTTATAAAAAGTGTTAAGATCTAGGTGAAGTCCTCCCAACTTCAGTGAATTGTCTATGTTGTTCTTTGTTTTTCTGTTTTTACAAAGCTCTAAATATAAAGCCTCACTGCAATTCTTACCCTGCCCTATTCTTTGTCAACCACCCTGTCCTCTTCCCAGGTTACACACCTTTACTCTGAAATTCAAAACAGTAGTTGTTAATATTGACCCCAAGACACTATGCAGCAATTAGCAACTTCAATATAAGTAAACTGTTAGCTTTATTGCCACCCTTGTGGAAAACCTTCACTTCTTTGCCTGCTCTAAGAAGGTTTCAAGGATGCAACTGGGATTTAGGAGGATTATCACTGACTAGGAGCTATTATTTCACAATTTGGATACTGCATAGTCTTCTTTACTCCTCTGCCCTTTCTGAGTATACATTAGTCCTAGCAATAGCAATGACCTTTCTACCTAATCCCCAAATTTCCCCCCAGTATCAGAAAGGAGCCCAGTACTATGTAGTTCTATGTTGGATGTGTTATACATGCTATGACCCCTTTCCCCCTAATGAGAAACCCTCAGTGCAATGGGCGTCTTCCAAAATTATTGTTATAATAATGCTCTATGGTATTTGACGTCTTCAATTTTCTCAGATACTATTGAGATGGTCACAAAACTCAATAGTTCCTACAGTATTATATCGGCCACACCCTATTTTCCGATTAAGAGTCAATTTTAGGGTTTTGTTTTGTTTTTTTCACATTTATCAAACTTAGTTCATTCTGCTAGGTGGCCTTGTGACAGAGCTGCATACCCTCGCTCCAAGGCAGAAGCAGAGTTCAAATGGAAATGATATCACCACCTTGAATCTTCTTAGGAATATTAGCAGAAAGGATACATTGTAGCACGTGCAATGGAGGCTGCCTCAACCAAGGATTTTGATTTTAATGAACAAAACTCCATTTCAAACCATCCTAGGGGAAACCACACTGAACAGCATGCTAGGAGAAAAGCTAGAGTCCAGCTACACTCATTTACATGCACTGTGAGTTTTGGCCATTTTTTTTCTTTGTTTACTCCTGAGGTATTAGAGAATAAAATAAATAACCAAAGAAATTTTAATTATACTTTACTTATATTATCATTCTTCAAAATTAAAGAAAAATAAGGAGAAAATTAAGATTTTTAAGTTATCGTAAAAAGATCCTACATACAGTATACTTAATTTCTAGAATTATTTCTTTAAGGACTGGTTTTAATATGGTCATGTGAGTGATATGTAAATCTATGGGACAGTAACCCATTAAATCAATTACTACAGTGGTGTAAATAATAATCTCAAATCAATTTACCTTCTTAAATGAGAAGCTCAAGAATATTCCATTAAATAAGAGTTCTACAATTTAAAAACCTTTGCCAGGTATATAAAATTTTATGACTTCTAGTAATATTTATGTCTAGAAAGATTGCCAATAAGTACCTTCATTTACTTGAGCCACCATAGACATATATATCATAAAACAGCATTAAATAAGTGAATTGATTGTAAGTATACAACATAGCTGATGAACCTGGATACAGCTAAGTTAAAGAAATACATAAGCAATAAATACACTAACTCCCTTCTTGGAGGTATTCAGATGATGGATGTTGTTGATTACAAATAAAAGAGTGTTGATATAAGTTTATGATTAAAATACGCATGGGATACTATACCCAACAAATGTCCAGTAGTAAATAAGTAAGCAAGCAAGTAAGTAAATAAATAAATAAATAGCCTTTCCTGGGGGATGCTGGGGTAGCTCAGCAGGTTAACCACTTGTCTTGCAAACTCGAGGTCCAGGGATCAAATCCCGGCCCCAGCCCATGCAAACCCATATGTTTGTGCAGTGCAGCTGGTAACCACTGAGATGTTGGTGACAGTTCTCACCTCCAAAGCAGGAGGGCCCCAGTTCAGTACCTGCCCTGTGCGGTCCCACATCCACCTGTGCAGAATGAAACCATGTCACAACTAATGATGTACAACTATGCAGACTGCTCTGGGCCCTCCCCACTTTTCTCTCTCTCTCTCTCACCTTCTAACAATAAAATAAATCTTAAAAAAAAAAAAAAAATGCCTTTCCTAAACCAGTTACAACTCAGAAAGCATGGAATTAAAACCTAGTGAATATGGCTCATTAGTGAACAACACGTATTATATGAATTTCAAGGACAATTAGTAAAAAAAGGTGTTGGTGCTATATTGGGAGGGGGTATCTGTGTGCACACATGCACATTATTTAAAAATTGTATCTCATTTGCCATTAAATTACATTAGTAAACTGGATGGATAAAGTATATATTTTAGGGTGTGTTTTAAATGTCTCAAGTGCATGTACTTCAGACTGAATATAGGTAGTATTTAAATTTAAAGGGGAAAAGGCTATTTATTTATAAATGTCCTGGCTCAATTGGTTACCCATATGGGAAAAAAGATGGACTTCTATTTCACACCACTTAAAAAGTAAATTCCAAATGAATTAAATGTTTATACATAAAATTATTGATTAATCTATAATCTAAAAATATATAGAAAAATATTTTTCTAAATTGGGAGTGGAGACCTTTCTAAGTTAGACAAGAAACCTAAAATCCATAAAGAAAAATATTTCATAACATAAAAGTTAAGCAGTTTGGTCTAGAGCAGGGTTCTCCAAACTACAGCCTGCAGGCCGGATGCAGCCCACAAGGCCTTCTCATCCGGCCCGTGGAGACCTTTTTATCTACGGGAAAAAATTACGGAAATTTACGTGTATCCTGCCAAGATCAGCCGCTTACTTTTTCTACTTCTGTTCACAGTCAATGAGATGATATAACTGCTGTTTGATAGTTAATGCAGCCCTCGGGCTAAAAAGTTTGGAGACCCCTGGAGAGAAACATACAATTAAAAAACCCAAATGGAAGGAAGCTGGGATGGCTCAGCAGGTTAAGCACTCTCTTTGCAGCCCCAGAGCCCAAGGACTGAATCTAAGCCCTGGCCCATGCGGACCCACATGCTGAACTGGGCTGTGCCCCTAGTTCAGTTCTTGCTGGGGCCTATGTGGGAGGCTCCTGGCCCAGTTCCTGCCCTGCACAGCCCTGTGTCCACCTGTGGAGTGAAACTATATGGAAAACTAATGCTATCAACTATGGAGACTGCTCTGGGCCCTCCCCATTCTCTCAGTTTCTGTCTGTCTCTCTGTCAAACTACAATAAAAATAAATCTTAAAAAAAAAAAAGATATACAGTGAAAAAGACTGAAATCCAGGTGGACAATGAAATATTATTATTCATAAAATACAAAAGATCCTACATATTGATAAGAAGAAAATGTACTGGTACTCAATGGAAAAAAATGGGCAAAGGCTATATATGACTAGGTAAGTGGCAGAAAAATAAAATTAAGTGGCCACAGAAGAGATGCTCACTCTCCTTACTAACCAAGAAAATGCAAATTAAGTAAAACCAAGACACCCTTGTTCAATGATCAGATTGGCACAAATTTAAGAGAGTAGTAACACCCCACATGGCAAACACTGGAGAAAAACACCTTTAGGGAAAGTCAGGATGTCTCAGAGGGTTAAGCACTTGCTTTAAAGCCCCGAGGACTGAGGATCGAATCCCGGCTCCGGCCCAGGCGGACCCACATGCTGAACTGGGGTGTGCTTCCCAAATGTGGTTAGGCCCCCAGTTCAGTTCAAAAATAGAAAGAAAGAAAAAGAAACACCTTTAGATTCTGCTATGAGAACACGAAAAATCACAACTACGGCCCAATAAGCCCAGGATTTGACCCAGTAATCCTACCTTTAGCTATTTATGCTTAAAAATAGTAAATAAAAGCTCTGGTATAGGAATAAGAAGATGCTAGATGCAGCTTTGCTTGAAAAAGCAAAACAACTGCATGTCCTTCAACTGGAAGTAGATGCAAGTCACATCAAATCCCTTTCTAAAAATTAATCAAGATATGAATAAATTATGAAGACAATATTTTTAAAGTAAGCTCATACATATGTATATTTACCTCTAAAAATTATGGCAGAATCTTGTTTAAGCAAGAATAAGACTTTTTCCCATTTTTGATTCAAATTTTTAAAACTTCAGAATACTACAGAAATTTTTATGTTAACAGTGAACTAAAGGCACAATCTTTTAAAATAGTTTTAAAAACTGAGGTAATACTATTAATTTGCTTCAAAGGTCATATTTCATAACCCAATGTAAACTCTTCTCTCTTTTCAATTTTTCTCTCTTTTTGATTCCTTTTAAATCCTAAATCAAAATTTCAGTGGGGTGGCCTTCTATAAATGGACCAGGTTTCTAGTACAAGGTTTAAGACATATTTGATATAACCCTGCTTGATTAGTAAATTCCTCCCTGCAGTAAATTAAGCATTTGATAATGTAACAGCTTCACCGATGTGGGGAAGCAATTAGAGCAGTGGAGAGGGATTTGACACATTTATGAAGAATGTAGCTGTCTTCCAACCAGTTCAATTTGTGCAAAGAAAGCAGCTTCCTCAGCTGGCCAAATTCGGTTCCACGTGTTTATGTCCAGAGATCAAAATACCCTGTTACTGTTACAGCCTTTTATTTTATATATTAGAAAAGTAATTAATGTTTATAACAGAAAATTTAGAAAATAGGGAAAAACAAAAAAGCAGACAATAAAAATCACCCATAATGCTTCTATTTAGAGATAAGCACTGAAAACGTTCTAGCACATTCCCCTCTGGTGTCTAATTCTAGGCATAGCAGGGGTCTGGGGAGAAGGCAGTCGTGCTCTATCCCAAATCACAGTAAAAAAAAAAGAAAACCAGAACCAATCAACAGGAGGCACATTTAGTTAGTAATGAAAACATTTAAAAATATTTACTGGTCTATGGTTGCTTTCATATAAACTTGCATCATTGCTCAGTTTCATAGCTGATCTCTCCTTATTTCAAATGAAGCTTGCGCAGCATCAGTGGATCAATGCACACATTATCTTCCCGTCTTTCTAAAGGATTCAGCAAGATAGTTCAGATAATAGAAGCCAGCATTAGACATGAGTGACATGACTGTCTCTGCTCACTGGCCACTGAACATCACCATTCTCATGAACCCTGCCCTGGTCCCCAAACTCCATCAAGAGCCCTCTGTAGTGTCATTCTTCTCCACGTGGTCCAGGCCAGAGGGAATGGCACCGTTATTCCCTCAGTGCCTCAATCCTCAATTTACAGCCACTAATCAATGTTATTTTCTTCAAGTGTTCCCTACTAGAAATTTGATTTACTATTATAAAGTAACTGGGCTACTCTGTAGTCCCAAAAAACAAACCTTCTATCACGAAGGCTATCTGGAAAAAATCTAACCATTGACAATATAGTGAGAATGGTTACATGACTGGATACTTTCTGTACAGGCCTTGTATCTACGTGTTTTCACTAATTTTAGAAATCCTACTCTTCAGCCAATATGCTGTTTAGTATCATTTCTATCACCGTTAATTCAAAGCTCAATCTTTCCCAAATAATAAAGATATTTCTTGTTTTATTTTATTTGCAAAAAAAAGGGGGGGAGGGCAACAGTTTTAAAGTGAAGTATTTGTAACCTGCTTTGGTCTTTGTTTTTTTTTTTGGGGGGGGGTTGTTTTCTTTTTGTCTGTTTGTTTGTAAATTGAAATCATTATGGTTTTGTTATTATAGTCTTGTAATCTATTGTCTAAGTTAATCAGAAATAGAGGTAATTGGAAAAGATAATTAAGAACCCCAGAGTTGCTAAAAAAAAAAAAAAAAAAATCTCTTTCATCCATCAAGGTTGACCATTAGCAAAAACTTTGAAGGAACTTGAATTTTCCTTTAGCAAAACTCTTTCTGTATACTTTTTTCTTCATTTTAGAGTCCTAAAAAGTAAGGTGATATGGGCTTCCCTAACACAAAACAACTATAATTAGAGGAAACTACTTCCTGCTAAAGTTTATAGTTTTTAAAAAAGGATTAGCCAAAGAAGACAATGATTAACTCAAAATAGTAAGTACCATAAAGTGAATTTTCAGGTATCATAGTTATAGGAGAGTTTTTTGTCCAGGACTCTCCTAATGCCTTCATATATTTGCAAGTGACTACCCACAATGTCTCTACATAAATCAAATTCTGCCAACCAGGACCCTAACTAAACTGAGTGAAATTCTAAGACGTGCACATTAATCTCTCTGGCCACACTGTAATAACAATCTATATTAATACACTATGGAAAGCAAGCCTTCCTTCTAAATCTAAGAGATGAACAGGGACACAAACTAGGCAAAATCCACTGGATTGACATCAGAAAGCCACAAATGATTACAAGTTATTAAGTAAGAAGAATACTAAAGAATATTGACTAAATGTTCATTGTTCAACAAAATTTAATAAGAGATCAATGAAGCTTCAAATGGTGATGGCATTAGTTGTATGAGAAAAGTGGTTATCTGAATGGTTCAAAAATTAAACTATGGTTCAAAAGAATGTTTTGTACTTACTAAAATTTTTCATGATACATCTAAAGTTCAGAATTACAATAAAAATCCTGAGAGACTAGTTTTTAAAAAAAGGTTCAGGCTTACAAAATGTTCCATTTGCCCCTTTTCATATTGTAGCTTAAAATCCAAGCTAGAAAAAGTATTTGAATACCCAAGTGGTTATTGTAGGGATTCTGAGGGCATTAAGCTACAATTTCCTCAAGTGGAAAGTGTCATTTGATAGCACTTGCAACAGGCTACAAGCAGGAAAGTGGAAGGTTTGAACAAGCAATCTGCTCAGTCAATCTTCTGAACAGACCTCTTTCCTCTTCAAGGTAAGATTATTTGTCAAACCAATGGGAAATCACTAGTTATGGCTTTTAATCTGTTCAATTCTTTTGTTAGTAGTGTTTTATGTTCTTTACATAATTAGACTTTTTAAGTACAAGATAAGAGACTTAGACCTCTTAAGTGGATTTTTCTATCTAGCTGCAAAATACAATTTTGCAAGGAGTTAATTATATGCATGTTCTCTACCACAAATGGCATCTTGCATAATAGGTGAAAATAATAGTAACATATATAGCCATCATGTAAGTACAGAATATAAATGGAACAGCACTCATAAAAACTCTCCCAACATTTCTGGTTATGCTGCAGTACAACAATATCTTTGTTTTCATTCCCTCCAAGTTATCTGATCTCAATTCTGAGAAGCTGACAGAGAAAGACAAGATTTAACAAAAGATAAATATATACACAAAATGGTGTTTAATATCTATTCATTCTGAAAACTAGATTTATGGATATCAATGCAGTCTCTTTTAATTCTCAGACACTCTAATACCAGGTCTGCCTATACAATAATAACAGGTCTGTTTTTATTTGAAGTTTCAACTTTTTTTAAACAATCATATGTCTTAAGACACAGTATATCTCAAGAGTTAATACCATAATAATGACATGGGAAGAACACAGTTAAAAAACTAAAGAATAATCAGGTAGGATAAATGCACTACAAATATACTTAATTTCCACCAAATGTGAGTATATTTCAGTTTCTATTAAATTAGACTGGGAGGGAAAAAAAGGCTCCATATATACTGTGGTCCCATTGTATTATTGCAAGACCATTTCAAATATAAAATGGAAACATTCTCTGAGAAGAAAGAATGATTTCCTTTCGCTGTTAGAAAAACACGTTGTATCAGAGTATTTCCCATCATACACTTGCCAGTCCAAATCGCTGAAACAGACCAGTGTTTGAGAAAAGTCAGCTCCCCATGGGCTTAAAAAGAAGAGCCTACTTGCAAACATCCCTTTATTTGCTCGTCAGATTATTTCAGTACCATTTTCTACTATCCATGTGGCACAACTCTACTGCTGGTGAACAGGGCACTGCCATTCTTGGGGACAGGTCCTGGTTATAGAGGACCTAAATAATGGGAGAAAAAATATTTGAAAAAATTAATCATCCCTTAATTCTGCTCCAGGAATAAAAGTCAGATGTCCCCAATGGGGACATAAATTTTTCCATGGAAATTATTCTGATTGCAGAAAATATTCATTTAATTTTAATCTTTTAGTTGCATCAAAAAAAAAAAAACCTGAAGGGATAACTTTCTATGGTGACTAAGATGAATTCAGAATTATTTACCAGTTATAGTTATGTACATGAAAATTATCTGGGAGCGATATATCTAACTCTGAACTCATTCAAATCCTTTGTTGCAGTTTTCAAAGGAGATGCTACTATTCAGTTATGTCAGGGTCTATACATAGTAAGAGTCAATCCGGTTAGAGGAAAATAATGCACTTAGTATTAGTCTCTTTGGGACACACAAAAGAAAGGCAAGGCCTTCCTTCTTCCCTTAATGAGCCTACAGAAAACATAAAGAGATAAAATGGAACCAGGTATTGTTGAGTCCCTGGCCTAGTCAGTGCAGCCTAATGGCCTAATCCAGGGGTCTCCAAACTACGGCCTGCGAGGCCCTCTCATCTGGCCTATGGAGACCTTTTTATCTGAATAAAATAATATTAAATAAATAATTAAGAACAACATCTATGTTTTGTTTCTTTTTTATTTGGACCTCGAGTGTGTAGTCAGCCCCCAAACTGCTGTTTGATAGTTAATGCGGCCTGCGGGCTGAAAAGTTTGGAGATAATCAATCAGTGTGTCTCATCCTCCCCAATGCCAGTGATTGGTTGAAAGTCAAGCATGTGAACAAGTTGGGCCAAACTGTAGTCCATCTGGGACATTAGCTGTGGGGACTTTACCTGAGTTTGCCAATCTGGAGGGCTCATTCATGTTCACATTAAGGAAACCTTTGTTCAGATAGCTATCTTGCCAGGAACCCTTCCAGATGGCAGATGTAAGCCACACAATGACAAAAGGGAGGGAAGGAGGCAGACAGATGGTTGCAGCATCTGGATTCAACCAGGCCTACAGTCAGACCTACTCCTGGACTTTCTAGTTTCATGAATGAATAACTCTCTTTTTAGAGTATGGAACTTTGGGTTGAGGTTTCAGTTGCTTGCAACCAAGAGTCCTAACTAACACCCCACCACCCCGCCAGAGTCTAAGAGTGACAATGAGATAAAGCCATGTCTCCTTGTACCGATGCTTTGCCTGTCTCCATTAGGGTCTGAGTCCTGAGTCAGTTTGAGCACCCTTATGGCCCAGTCTTCCCCTCTTCTTAGCATTTCTACACCTAATTTGGAGTGACTCTCCAACTTTAACTCAGACTGGTCCCCAAAATTTGGAAGTAACTTACCCTCCAACTCCAATTTAGACTGGTCTTTTCCTTTGGGGAGGAAAAAAAAACAAAAAACTGAACAGTACTCACATCCCCACATAAACATAGGCATGCAAAATTAGACATACACTACCAGGGTACTCCCTCCTATCACTTATCCAGTGAAGGAATGATATCTTATTGTCCTAGCCAAGAACTCCTAACCAGCTTCTGGCTAATTACTTCCAGAAACAGGAAGCTCACTACCTCAATCACCATGTTCCACTGAAGGACAGCTTTCATATTTGAGAAGTATCACTATTATGCCAAAACAAAAATGTCTATCCCTAATTCCATTGCCTTATGCCATTTCTGCTAAGTAGACCAAAAAAAGTGAACTTCCTTCTCTACTTGTCAACACTTCAAATATCTGAAGACAATTAGAATGTCATCCTTTAGTGTGTATTATTCTACAGGTCCTTCAACTATTTCATTTTTTTTTTTTAAGATTTATTTTATTGTTTTTGACAGAGACAGAGAGAAGAGGGAGGGCCCAGAGCAGTCTCCATAGTTGTATGTCATCAGTTTTCAACATGGTTTTGTTCGACACAGGTGGGCAGGGGGCCACACAGGACAGAAACTGGGATGGGGGCCTCCCACATGGGTAGCACATCCCAGTTCAGCATATGGGGTCTGCACGGGCTGGGGCCAGAATTCAATACTCGGCCCTCAGGGCTGCAAAACGAGCACTTAGCCCACTGAGCCACCCCGCTTCCCTTTCAGCTATTTCTTAAAATGTGACCTCTAGATCCTCTGACATCCTGATTCTCCTTGTCTAGGTACACCCTAGTTTGCCAACATCCTTTTAAAGTATGTTATTGCTCCCACCAACCCTACCATTAACCCCATGGTGGTCTGAAAGGCCCAGAAAACTGTGGACAGGTCACTTCCAAAGGGCTAAACATTGTATTTATCACAACAAATCCTACAATTTTATTAAAATAGAATTTTTTTTAGAGCAAGCAAACCACCTGCTTAATTTACAATTTTACCATAATTCCTGACACATTCAGGAAATTTGTGGCGTTGAAGCTCCTGATAATCAAAAACCTTCAGAACTTTTTCATAAGAACCTACTGCTTTGAGCATCTTTCCTTTCCTACTTTGGGTAAAAGACAGTTTGGTCTTTGTCTATTTTTTTTTTTTTTAAGATATATTTTATTGATTTTTGACAGAGAGACACAGAGACAGAGAGAGACAGAGAGAAGGGGGAGGGCCCAGAACAGTCTCTATAGTTGACATTAGTTTTCCATATAGTTTCACTCCACAGGCGGGCACAGGGCTGCGCAGGGCAGGAACTGGGCCGAGAGCCTCCCACATAGGTCCCGGCAAGAACTGAACTGGGGGCACACCCCAGCTCAGCATGTGGGTCCACATGGGCCGGGGCCAGGATTCGATCCTCAGTCCTCGGGGCTTCAAAGCGAGTGTTTTACCAGCTGGGCCGTCCCAGCTTTCCCTTTGTCTATTTTTTAATCCTAAGTCTAAAGTGACCAGATTTTAACATTGGTAAAGCAGAACTCCATTGACCGGGGGAGAGGGGGTTCTTGATTAAAAATTTGGTCTATCTCTCGCCGTTCCCTAGCTTGTCATGCATTCTTTCCAAAAATCGGGACTTTTTTAAAACGCTGCGGGACGCAGGACAAATTGTTAAAAATCAGGACTGTCCCACCAAAAGCAGGACGTCTGGTCACCTTACCTAAGTCCCAAAGCAGGACCCTGGCAGGTTTGCTCATCATTGTTTGGCCAGTGTGTGGAATAGAGTCTAGCACATGGTAGTGACTCAATAAGGGCTGATGACCTAAACCAGGGGTGTCCTTGGGCCACACTGGAAGAATTGTCTTGGGCCACACATAAAATATACTAACACTAACGATAGGCTGATAAGCTTTTTAAAAACTGCAAAAATTCTCATAATTTTTAAGAAAGTTTATGAATTTGTGTTAGGCTGCATCCCAAGCCATCCTGGGCCACATGCAGCCCACAGACTACAGGTTGGACAAGCATGAACTAAACAAATGTAAATGCAGGAAACCTCTATCCATTGCTGTTTACTTAATGTTTGATTCAGCCTTGACATTCAGGCAGTTGGGGTCATTTGCAGTCTAAACTCAACATTAGTTGTACTTAAATCATGATCTCTCTAAATTTAATAAGTCTGCCTTGTTTGGCTTTACCTAAGACATTGATGAAAACATTGGACAGGCTGGAGCCAAGGCTGGAGCCCTTTAATTTAGCACTCAGCGAGAGACACTGCTCAAGGTGACACGGAGCCGTTTTCCATACTTCAGGGCTGAAGCAGCTAACCCAGGTTAAATTTCACCATTTCACTCTTGGAAGGCTTTTTAAAATGCTTTGTTTAAACTCAAAACACAGTATTTAAGTTGAATCTTATGTAGGCCCATCTTCCATTATCAGCAGTTTCATGTTATTCAACCTAATTTAAAGCACTCCCTAATAGCAAACCAATGTTTGTTTTATCAAATTACCAAGACCTTCCTTAAAGAATCTACTATACTGATTCTAGTTGACCATGTCCAGAATGTACCACCTTTCTCCTCAGAAATCAAGATACATGTTCAAGTCTTCTCCAACTAACAGCTCACCTGTGCAGGTTCCTTCTTCAATTAGGATGCCACTTGCTTAAACCTAGAGACCAAGACTTAGTCAACTGAGGCGTGGTCTCCTCTCCTACCACTGCCTACATGTATCCTTGGGCTCTTCTCACATTAAACTGTGTTTTATCATTTATGGCCTGAAGACTATTCTCCTTGTAGAGACCCTTATACACACATAAGAGTTTCTCAAAATAAATCCTTATTCCTCCTGGAGTTAGGATTTTACAGTGCCTCAATAATTGTGTATTAAGGCATTTCTAGAAATAAATAGCAAGGTGACAATTACGGTATGCTATTATGAAATGCTTCCCCCACTCCAAAAGTATCAAATGATCATACTACTACTAAGCCAAAAAGAAGAAATCCCCATAAGACAGGCTTGTATGTGACCTTTAAACAGTAAATGTAAATTTTAAAGAGTCAATAAAAATATTCTTATAGGTTCAAAGCTGTTGAGTATATGAATTCAAACTGAATAAACCAGTACATGAAATAATTTGAACGTTATGCTATATAGTATGGGCAGAGAGATTATATAGACCTAGGTAGACACAAGGTAAAAAAGGTAAAAATTAGGAGAAAAATTATGTATGAAAAACTGTCTGTATGGTGATCATTTTCAAAAACAATAGAAGCTGAAAACTAAAGCTATGTGCCATAATAGTTGAATGTGATCCTGGTTCTTAAAAATATAAACATGTTTCTAAAATGTCACATCCTATATATAGAATAGCACATCACAGAATTCATTTTCCTAGTTTTGTTTTTTGTTCATTGCTCATTTTGCAATTAGTGATACTGGTCACAAGTGAAGAGAGAGGGGAAAAGAAAATTCCAGTAATGCAACATAACTGATATGTTTACTATTTTTAAATATATATAAGCAGTCTTAAAAGCAACCCAGATCAAAGCTTTAATCAGATAAAATATTTAAGAAGTATTACTATCTGTTCTTAAATTAGAGAAAAGAAAGGGGGGAAAACCCGTGGTTCTAAAATGATCTGAAACTAGAAATAAGATTATTCTTAGAAGAGGCCTTGGACAAATGAACTTTGGCAACAAAGATTTCAAATGCGCTGTTTTAAATAAGTTGTTCTCTCTAATGGGCAGCCCAGTCTGCACTGTGAAAGCTTCCAGTGCATAATTCAAAGGTTGCTTTGTCTCCCAGGAAAGTAATGCTGTGTGCCCTCGGTACTTGCTGAACGAGGCTTCTAAATATCGTTTGCGTGGGCTGCTAAACTGTCAATTATTTGTTAGGTTCTCTAGTTAGGGTTTTCTCCAAAGCTCTTTGCTTCTCGCCCACTTTGAGTCATGCCCCTGCTCATTAGCAGTAACAGTGTACATTCAGAAAGGGAAGCTATCTAGGTTTATCTGTAGGACGGGTAAAATAGGCAATGGGGTGGACAGTTGAATCTACAGTTTTCAACTGGATTTAGGGATCAAGCGTGAATGTGAGTTTTCCCCTAACATGGCAACATTTGGGAGAATGGCAACATCCTGCTCACCTTAAATTGGTCAGCTTATGTCTTTAAAATGTCTAGGCTTACTACTGCTTTGTCTTTCCAGATAGTCAGGAAGCACATGCTTGCTCTATTGCCCTCAGTTACTTTTCAAAGGCAATTCCTTGTAAAGGATTTGCAGCTAGAACAAAGGTGACAAGTTGACCTTTACTGGCTGCAGAGACCTTTGTCATAATAACCAGCTGCTTTCTGGTCTATAAAAGAACAATTCTTTCAGCTTTCATTTATTGTTTCTAATATCAGCTCTGGGTCATTATAAATATTATTTCACAAGTCTGCAAAGAACCTGGGTTTGAGTGATGATGCCCTTGAAATGGTCCAGACCTTAATTTCAACTGGAAAGTCAGACAAATTTTTTTCTCCTGTGTCATATCTTTTGGAGGAAACATTCACCATACTATTTGATAAATTAATCAATGAAACTTACTTTCAGATAAAGATAAGTTAATTCTCACATATTTCCTAGCTATTTAAATTTGTGATGGAATATGCCTCAAAAGAGACCACAAGTTTACATTGTAAATATTCCTCCAAGTCTTCCCCAAAAGACCTGTGGCCATTTATTAGAGTGTGTATACACTGGAAAAAAGAAAATATCAAAAATTTTCAGTCACTAAACGATGACTCTAAATTGACACTAATTTCTAGAAATGAAAAATATCACTGAGAGTTGTGTGGGGCTCACACTGGTCAGGTGATAGATGGAGTTTTATATCAATTTAAAATTACAGTGGTCCCAACTGGTCTATGGACGTACCTTGCAGTTATTCCCCAGTTTCTGAATGGATAATTAGTATAGACAAGTTTGGCAACTGGAAGAATCTCTGTGGGTTGGAAGCTACTGGGATTTCCCCTCCCTACCAAGAGAGTAAACCCAGCAAATTTTCAGAGATTAATGCTACCATCAAAGAATAAGCAAAGACAATACTATGTGATACCTATCACATGGCCATTTAACTCATCAATCTGGCCTATGAAGAAATCAAGTAGATTTTGGAGAATGGCCATGGATTATCATAATTTTAATCAAGTGGTGACTACAGCTTTAGCTGCTGACCCAGATGGATAGTATCGTCACTAGAGAAAATAAACATGGATCTGGCACATGATATGTCATTAATGACTTTCTCTCCACAGTAATTTTCAAGGACCACCAGGAGTAGCTTGTTTTTACCTCACAGGGAAGATAGTACATCTTCACAGTCTTGCCCTCAGGGCTGAAGCAATTCTGATATCTGTCATAATATGAATTGTAGAGACCTTGATTGTCTTGACATTCTACTAACTTCACACTATATTGACAAGATTATGCTGCTGGGATCTAATAAGCAGGAATGTGCAAGTACTGAATGTCTTAGCAAGATAAATGGAAGATAAACTCACAAAATTTCAGGGCTTCCCCTCCAGCCTTAGTGAAGTTTCTGGGAATTAAATGCTATGGAACAAGTTCAGATATTTCCTCCAAGACTAAAAATAAGTCCCTGTATTTCATGCCACCTACCACCAAATAAAAGACCCAATGCTTGGAAAGCCTTTTGGAATTTTGGAAGCAACATATACCATAATTTAGTGCGTTACTTTAACTCTTCCAGAGAGTCACCTATGAGACTACCAATCTCAAGAGGAGACCCGAGCAAGAGAAGGATTTGCAGTAAGTTCAGGCTGAAGTACTAGCCTCTCTACCACCTGATCTTCATTATCCAGCAGATACAATGACAGTTCTCTGTGGCAAATAGGGATGTTGTTTAGAACCTCTGGCAAGTACGAATGTGTTGTGCCCCCAGATCGCGATCCCAATAGCAACCAAGACACCAACTCCGATGCAAGTACAAAGAGAGGTTTTATTGATACAAGCTCGAGGCCAGTCCATCCGTCTCCCAGTACAACTAGGAGAGAACTGCTCCGAGCCGGGGCAGGCAGGGGAATTTAAAGGAGAAAACAGCAAGTTGGTGGGGTGATTGGATGAGGATAATTGTATCAGGGAGTGGAGCAAGGAGCAGAAGTTGGGTGGTGGGGGGGAGTTTTGTTCCTCCCTGATAAGAAGGGAGAGGCTTGAATTTCTGTCTCCTGGGGCCTTTGAGCCTCGCCTTCTCTGAGATGACGGCCAATTTCACAAAATGGAGTCCCAATTTACAAAATGGAGTCTCTTAGGTTTCACAAATGGAAGACTCACAATGCAGACCACCAGAATTATGGAGAAATTTTGTGCCCTCTTTTGTAGCTTCCTATTGTCCTCTTGAGAAACAGCTTCTCGTTAGCTCCTGGGCCCTTGACTGAGATTGACCTC
>PVKE010005481.1:0-58826 GCA_004027555.1 Craseonycteris thonglongyai
GATCGAATCCCGGCTCCGGCCCAGGCAGGACCCACATGCTGAACTGGGGAGTTCCCACAGTTCGGTTCTCTAACTGTCTCTGTCTCTGTCTCTCTCTCTATCTGTCAAAAAGTAAAATAGAAATAACTATGCACTGAAGACAAAAAGATAATTTCTCTCTATAAATGTGAAAAGATAAAAAAAAAAAAAAAAAAAATGTCTTCCTTTCAATATTCCCTATATCTTCAGGTAAAGAAAAAAGTCACTAGGGGCCAGGTCAGATGAGTGGGGAGGGTGTTCCAATACAGTTATTTGTTGACTAGCTAAAAACTCGCTCACAGACAGTGCTGTGTGAGCTGGTGCATTGTAGTGATGCAAGAGCCATGAGTTGTTGGCAAAAAGTTCAGGTCATTTTTGCCTTAACTTTCTCACACAGTCTTTTCAGCACTTCCAAATATCAACTTGGTTGACTGTCTAGTTGGTACAAATTCATAATGAACAATCCCTCTGATATAAAAAAATGGTTAGCAACATCATTTTGACTCTCGATTTGGACTGATGGACCTTTTTTGGCAGTGGAGAATTGGCTGACTTCCATTATGTACTTGGACACTTTGTTTCAGGGTTGTATTGGTACACCCGTGTTTCATCACCAGTGATAACTCAGCCCAAAACATCATCTTGCCTTTCCAAGGGGTCTTGGCAAACTTCAGCTCTCTTTTGCTCTTGTTCATTGATGCGCTCCTCTGGGACCATTTTTGCACATGTCTTTCTCATGACAAGATTTTCAGTGAAAACTTTTCTGTTACTCTATTGATGTTTAGTTGGTCTACTATGCTTCTCACAGTCAGCCAATGATTTTGATGCACAATTGGATGAATTTTTGCAATGTTGTCATCAGTTCTACTCCTTATTGGCCATGCTGACCTATCTTCACCAGTAATGCTTTCTCTCCACTCAGAAAAATATTTCATTCATTTGTACACTGCCATTTTCTTCATGTCATTGTCCCCATCAACTTAGACTAACATGTCCCCGATTTCACTTCCACACTTGCCAAGTTGAACAAGAAATCTGATGTTTGTTCATTGCTCTAATTCAAGCTCCAACATTCTCACGATGGCACACAAAACACGCAACAATAATGAACGCCACTCAGCAAGACACTGCCACATGTCGACATGAACACAGCTGTGAGACCCTGATAAACTAAGGTTATGAAACCTTACTGAGTTGTTTGTACAGTGCTACCAACATAAGCTCAAGGTGGCAAGTTTGCAAACATAATTGTCAGACCTTGTATATTCTGATCAATAGGCTGTAGGAGGAAGTGACATGTGTAACTTCCAGGAATTGTCCTTACAGGAAAAGCATTCACCCTATTCCTCCCTTTTTCCAGCTGGCTGGAATGCACATATAATGGCTGGATCTAGAGCAGCCATTTTGGTCCACAAATTAGAAAGCTCATGTTGAGGATGACAGCAATAAGATAAAAGGAGTCCAGCCCCTGACATTGGAATAGTCAGACCAGCCCCAGGCTGCTTAACTGCAGATCTCTTGAATGTCTGAGAGAAACTTCCATCTGATTAAGTCACTGAGTTTTCTGTCAATTCACTGCTGAACCTAAGTTTAATAGATATCACAGGTGGCCTGCAATGCTTGATGTGCTTTTTTAGGCATCTTCCTCTGCATCAGTGCCAAACACTGCACGTGGGGCTACTCTGTCATACATGCTTGGACTTCCTTAAGGGGCTGCTTCTGTCTAAATAGAGTATGTGATCCCAGTTCTTAGCCAGAACTTGACACTGGCAAAGGCAGCCTTGGCCATTGAGTTTTCTTCCCTACTCTTCCACCTGCCCTGACCTTTCAGCTTGACATCCACTGCCAGCTTTTCTGACCTATAGCTCTTCCGCTTTATTCCCAGTCCCTCCTCCACATTGCATACAGTCAGTGTTTATTTCACATGGTGGTTTTCATGTGACTTGCTTTTTTGAACTGCGCTGGCTTCAAACCTAGTGGCTGGGACGGGACCCTTAGCATGGCCCTTCCCCTGCCCTCACCCTCTAGAAGAGCCCTGCTCACACAAATACTCTTGTGGACTCGCTTGCTTCCTTACTCAGTCTACCCTGAAGTATGGTGGGGAAACAAAGTTAAGAGCCTGTCCTAGTCAATTTGCCTTCTCAGAAAGCCCAGCTGCCAGCCAGTCCTGATCTGGGTCAGCAAGTAAGACTCATGTAATGCAGGGGCAGATGCCATTGAAAAGGCAAGCTTTATTGACCACACAGGACTCTGATGGCAGCCTTGGGAAGCAGGAAATCAACCAGCATTACAGGATTATAAGCCAGTGAGTCCCATAGGAAAGACACAGAAGCAGGGGGTGCTCAGCTCTGAGCCTCGGGGTTGGGGGGTGTGTGAGATAGGACTAGCACAGGTGGTCCAAGCCCAGGTGGGACCACAGAGTACAGTGTCTCAAGCCTACATGACAATTTATAAACCAGCTTGGGTTCCAGTCTGCTGGATGAGCAGGTTGGTAGAGCCCCAGGGTCTACATGCTTGGGAGCTCTCAGAAGATATGGGGGCCTTAGTCCCTTTCTCACCACTCTCCAAATAGACACATTGATTTCTGGTGCCTTGCGGTGGGGAGCTTGACCAACCCTTATGCCCTGTGGAGCCACAAACTGAGCCCCAAGCCATTCTCTTTTCACACCACTGCAGGTCTCTTCTGCAAGCCTTTCTCTTGTCCTTCCCTCTCCTTCCTTTTTACTCCCTGCTACCTGCTTCCACCCCCCACCTCTAGTGGGCCATATTTCTAAAGTTTCACTAGATCTTCAGATTTCAGTTGCCTGAGATACTTCATAAGACAGAAAAGGCCGTGGGAATCCTGTGCACGTGGAGTGGATGGTCTAGGCGGGGGTGGCGAACCTATGGCACGCGTGCCCAAAGTGGCACGCGGAGCAATTATTTCGGCACGCGGAGTTGTGAATACCATTTAAAAAATTATTGTTTATGCTCTTATAGACATAAAAATAATCAGTACCTCTATCTCACTCGATGGGTTGGCACGTGAGTCGAGCGAGTATACTCTTATTTCATAAACTTTGGCACTCAGTCGCCAAAAGGTTCGCCACCCCTGAAAGCATTGCTGTTCAGTAGAACTCTCTGTAGCAGACACGCTCTGTACCCTGCTGTGCCGGACAGCAGCCACCACCGCCGTGGGGCTTCTGAGCACTTGAAATGTACTAGAGCAACTGAGCAGCTGGTTGTGTTCTTTAATTTTACTTAATTTAAGTTAAATAGCCACATGTGACTAGTGCCTACCATCTTAAACACTACAAATTTAAAGGAGTCTGACAAATAAGCAAAAGTTATCCTGATATAGATTTAATTGCTAGTGTAATTGCAGTAAGCACCACGGAGGGAAGATGTACAATGGAGATTTAACCTTCCCTGGGCAGGGGCAGGGGCAGGGGGGTAGGGGGCAGATTTCCCTGACGTAATCACATTTCAGTGGGTGACCCAATTATAGACAAAATAATAATAATAATGCTATACAAGAAAACAAAAAGTTTGAAGGGAAATACACCAAAAATCTTTTTCAAATGCTTTATAATGAGTTCATTTTATTCATATAAAGAAAAATAAACTTTTTTTTAAGTGGGTCAGCTCTAGCCTATGTATTTCTCTCTGAGGAGAAGTAAATTAAATAAAGTCGCTGCCTATTTATATGTGGGCCAATTTGATGCTTTTTCCTTATGCAACAGAGGTCTGTCAGAGAACAGAGTGAAGTGTTCCCTACCCCATCTTGCAGAAAAGGGGGCAAGCCTGTCCACTTCAAACCCCAGGCCATGACCTCTACCAGCAGAGCCACGAAAATCTGAGGCCAGCCCTGGAGCCCACAGATTTCCAAGCCCAGACATTCCCAGAACCTTAGACATCTCTAGGCTTGCTTAGAATTACAAGTGCATTAGCTCTGCGTGGCGGCCACTCCGGCCCACCCCCGTGGTGAGGGTAGAGCACACTGAAGGCTTTGGAACAGTTGCTGAATGCAGTTTCCATGACTGCTCATTTCCTGGACTGGAAATAAGAACTTCTAAAAAGGAAAACAACATATAATATTTGCAAATGCATTCACTCAAAAGAAGGGAAAGGAGAAAGCCAGCCAGGCCTCTGGAGGTTCGTGTTTTCTCCCAGGAGGCAGGAAGTTGGGAGTCTGCCCTCTGGTCAGGGGTTTCTGGGCAGTGACCTGTGTCATGTGAGAGTTGTGCCCACTTGCCTCACTCACTTGCCAAGGCCAAAATATTGCACGGAGCCTAGGACCCCGAGAAAGTCAGTCATGCTACTCTGGCCCCCATAATTCTTCCTTCGGACATTCACAGTAGCACTCGACATATATTCGTGTATATTTATTCTTCCAACACCTTTAAGAAGCCAGAAGCTTCCCAAGGGCAGGCATTAGTTCAATCCATCCCAGCATCCTCGTGCCCAGCACAGGGCCCAGTGGAGAGCAGGTGTGAGGAAATGGCTGTCAGAGGAATGGAAACAGGGTATGGGCAGCACAGTGTTCAAATCCCAACCCAGACCATGGGCAAGCTACTCAACCTTGGAGAGCCCCGTACTTGGGATTAAATATGAGGAAATATTTTTGTTCCAGCCTTGAACTTGGCTCCCGGTAAGGGTGCAATAGGTGGGCGCTTATTTTGGACAGAGCTGGAGGCAGATGAGTCAGAGCAGTTCTCAGAGACCCCTCACCCAGACTTAGAGAGCGCCACTGGCCAGAGTTGGACCCAATACTCTATCTAGTTTCCACACAATTTAGTTGGCTTTTCTCAGGGATGACAAGAGCCTCCATGATTAAATGACCATGTACCAGCCTGGCCTCATCTCCAGGCTTCACCCCCACTCCCACTCCTAGATGTGCAGCCCACATTCCTGAGCCACTCCAGACTGGGAGCAGCCATTTCCAGTACACACAGCTTCCCATCCAGTGGGCCTTCCGGGCAGACAGGCTGCTGCACCCATTAGCAACCCGAAAGCCCAGCACGGTGCCAGGTACCTGGGTTTATCCCCCAGTCACAGCTCTGCGCATTGCTTACTTGTATTAGTTTAATGTAGACCAGGTGCTGAGCCAGGACCTGCAGCATCAGCATCACCTGGGAACTGCTAGGTTGCAAATTCTGGGGCAAATTCACTCCATACCTACTGAACTACACACTCTAGGGGGTGGGGCTCAGAAGTCTACATGTTAACAAGTCCTCCCAGGGTTTCTGATAGATTCTTCAGTTTGAGAGAGCCACCCTGAAGTTCTGCCTGCTTCCCCTTCCTCTATCACACTGTTTCTGTCCCCAAATTGAGGTCTTCCCCCTATGCCCAGGCAGGGCTGGCACTGAGGTCCTGAGCAGCCCTTCTTGCCTGCTGCCAGGACTTCAGGCCGATCCTACCAGTGTATGCTTTGCTTCCCTGACCCAGCACCAGGGCCAACCACTACTGGAATCAAGACACAGCCCCACCACAGCCCACCTGCACAGCCCCCGGGCACGGATGCAGCCGGGGCCTCCACCATGCTCTCCCTGCCTGCCCCTCCCAGAACCCCACAGGCCAGAGGGGTCTACCCAGCAGACATGAGGGGACAGCTCAAGGGTGGGAAATACCATTGAAAGTTACCGGAGGGAGAACTGGGAGGGCTAAGGAACAGCATTCACCCCACACCCCATGCCCAGCGTGTAGCCCCCAGGAAACCCTGCTAACTAGCTGCCCCCTCTTGAGCCCGTTTATCAGTCCTCCTTTCAGTGTTTGCTTTCTGCTCAGCTACCATTGCTCGCTGCCGGGTGCCAAGGTTACCTGCCATGTCCCTGATTGCAAGTCTACCCATGTGGCCCAGAAATCCATTTAACTCCTTGAAAATGCATGGGCACACCCCTAAGGGAGCACTGGAGAATTTGTCGCGCAAAACAGTGCTTCCCGGTCGTCCTGCCGACCTGACACTTTGTAATTATACATTGATTACTGCTCTCCCTCCGCACTTCTGGCCCCCGCTCAGCACTTTCTAACCACAAAAGGATCTGCTGGTGAGGGGCCAAGGGAACCCACCACAGGCAAGTGGATTCCTCTGTGTCACCACCCAGCCACTGCCCCCTCAGCTCAGGTTCACCTCTGTCCCCAGACAGCACCTGAGTGAAAGCACCTGCACACTCACGGTGACAGCATCTCTAGAGCTGTGGTGGGTGCCCTGCCTCAGCTATCTCCCCAGCTGGTTTGCTCCCCTCTGTCCCAACCCACCCCAAAACACCCTCAAGGGCACAGACACATGAGGGTCAGTGGTGAATGGGGGGCAGGGGCAGCCTCAGAGGTGCCATGGTCTATAACACCTCACGAAACACCTATAATCCATGTCTTCAGTGTTTCCCAATGTGCCTTCAGTGAAAGACATAATCTGTGGCTGTTACTTTAGCAGGTGTTACGTGAAAAAAAAAAAAAAAAGAAAAGGTTGGGAAATTCTGTGACCAAACTCACTTGGGACAACCAGAAAAGAATAGGACTTACTATAAAAGATGGTGTCATAGAGCCTTTAATGTGGTTAATATGTATTAATCCACAGAATGCTATTCAGTGGAGCCTGCCAGGGAACTGGTGTTCCATGGGACACACTTTGGGAACTGGAGCTCTCTCAGTAGCGGTGTGGTGAGAAGGCTCCTTCATGTGGCTTATGCATATCCACCTCACCCATAGACACCACATACATAGAAGGTGTGAAGGGAGAGGCAAGAATGGCCCGAGTTGAGGCCTGCAGGGCCCTGTTGCCAACAGCGTTTGTCGGAGCCTGTGGGGTTCTGGAAGGAGCAGGCAGGGAAGGGTGAGCAGCAGAGGCTCGAAATCTGTAATCCTAACCTATTCTTACAGGCACCTGCCTCGACTTTGAAATCATAATCGCATTAAATCCTCCCCACCACCTAGGGAAGTGTGGCTGCCATTTCATAGATGTGGAAACCAAGACTCAAAGGTGCTAAGAAACCAGCAGGATCTGAACTAAGATTCCAAATGATGAGTCCTGCTAAGGACCTTGAGGGGAACTCTGGCTGCAGAGGCCAAGGGCAGAGCTCACCTACGACACCCTGTTCGCCCCTGCCCACCACCACCATCCATGCCCATCAAGATGCAAGGACCACTTTCCTCAGATTTAGCTTGTGAGCATTTTCCTGACACAGTGCACACATTTGCCAGGAACGGGGCTCTTATCTTCTCCAACCCGAACTTAAGCCATGCTCCAGTGCTTAGAAGGGTCAGGCTGCAGCCTGTGCAAAGACGGCTCTAACAGGTGTCCCCTGTGACAAAACTCACTTGGGCTCTGGTGTCCAACTTAAACCTGCTCTGTTCATTTGGGGGAAATCCAATAACTCTGCGAATTCCTGTCCCATGATTTTCAACAGATTTAGTCTTATGCCTGGAAAAGACATTCTGCGGGCAGTTCCTGTACCTCTGAACACATTCAGGTTGAACTTGCCCACCCTCTGAGAGGCCTGCAAGTCCTGCAAGGAAGACAGAAGGCAGGGGGACATTTGATTCCAGAGGGAGGAGCGGGCTCATGCTCCCTCTGCGCTTGGAGCACGGGGACTGCTGAGGTCCTCCAGAGACAGGCAGCCCTTTGCTACACTGGCTCATCATCCACAGCTTCTTTCGGCACTCAGAATGCACCCAGGGAAGATTTCAGAGCCTTCCTTCCCTGGTCAACAAAAGGTACCTGTCTGTGAGGACTTTATTTGCCAGTGCATGGAACTGAGCTAATATTTGTTAACATTGGTTACACAGCAGTTTTACTTCATTGAATCTTCACTATAATACTATGAGGTGGGCAATAGCACCCGCATTTTCTAAAGGGGAGACCAAAGTTCAAGGATGTTAAATTTCT
This sequence comes from Craseonycteris thonglongyai, assembly GCA_004027555.1. Taxonomy (NCBI): domain Eukaryota; kingdom Metazoa; phylum Chordata; class Mammalia; order Chiroptera; family Craseonycteridae; genus Craseonycteris; species Craseonycteris thonglongyai. The sequence continues at coordinate 7,883 of PVKE010005481.1, forward strand.
TGTGAAAGGTCACATATCCATGCTGAGCTGTCACCAGGAGCCAACCTCTTTCATCCTCACCACGCTGTATCCTGAGCCTTAGAACAGGGGTGTTCAACCTTTGGCTTCCCTGAGTCACACAAAGAAGAACTGTCTTGGGCCACACATAAAATATACTAACACTAACAATAGCTGATGAGATAAAAAAAAAAAATTCTCAAAAATTGTTCACAACGTTTTAAGAAAGTTTATCCATTTGTGTTGGGCCACATTCAAAGCTATCCTGCCCTGGGCCACATGCAACCCATGAGCCATGGGTTGGATAAGCTTGCTTCAAAAGATTTTAAAACTCCAGACAGCCTCATAAAGGTAACTCATTGTCAGAGCATGTTCAGAACAGATGCTTTCCTAGCACCAGTTAATGATGGTGGCAACTGGGACAGAGCGGAGGCCCTAGCCAGCTGTCAGGGAGTCAGGGGTCCCCCTCACCTGGGTACAGGTGTGACTGTCCCAGCTGTGTCTGGAGAAGAGGGCCACTGGAGTGAAAGCCCTGGTACAGACCCTGATATGCTGCCAAGCACTGAACAACCCTGGGCAAGAAGAGGACTTCCTTCCCTTCTCTATCGCCCCGCCCTCACCGCCACCACCTTCCTGTGACTCTCTCCTTCACCAGGCGTATCACTGTCCAACACTTCATTACCTATCCGTACGTCCACTTCTTTAGAGTCTATGAGCACCACAGGAACAACAGCTCCTGCCAATACAGTGTCTCCAGGCTAGCATGTGCTGAACACAGGCTCTCAATACCTAGTTGTTGGATGAAGAAATGAACAGAAGCCCAAGGTGGTTGAAGAAAATGCGAGAGGACACTTGTCTATCTGAATGAGGTCCATCTCCCACGCCAGTTCTCAGGACACCGTGAGAGCTGGCCAGCGAACGGCCAGACCCTCCCTTTCCAGTGGTGTCTAATGAGTCCTACAGAACAGTTCTCAGGACACCGTGAGAGCTGGCCAGCGAACGGCCAGACCCTCCCTTTCCAGTGGTGTCTAATGAGTCCTACAGAACAAGAGAGAAGTCAAGAGATGGGCAACAAGCATCCTGCAGTTCTGGTTTCTAAGGAGAGTAAAGAAGTGGATTTTAGACTATAGACTGTGGGGGCAGCCTTGAGAGATTCTAGGAGAATTACACCAGCAATAATTTGAGCACCAGGAGCCCAGATGGCTCAATGTACTGGGTTGAATAATGTTGCCCCCAAAATTCATGTCCATCTAGAACCTCAGAATGTGACCTTATTCAGAAGTAGGGTCTATGCAGATGTAATTAATTAAGATGAGGTCACACTAGATTATGGTAGGCCCTAATCCAACGACTGATGTCTTTACAAGAAGAGAAAACAGAGATGAAGAGACACATGGGTAAGAATTCCACGTGCAGATGGAGGTAGAGATTGGAGTGATGCATCTACAAGCCAAGAAACATCAAGGCCTCCTAGCGAGAAACTAGGAAGAAATAAGGAAGGATTCATCCCCAGAACCTTCAGAGGATTCTTCCCCAGAACAATACCAATAAGGATGGCCCCACTGATATCTTGATTTTGGACTTCTAGCCTCCAGAACTGTGGAAGAATAAATTTCTGTTTTAAGCCACCCACTCTGTGGTACTTTGTCACGGCAGCCATAGGAAACTATTACAACCCACCAAGGACCTGTCCTATCGACTTACCTCATTTTCTTAGCAGAATTACTAGAGCAGCCGCACAATAGCCATGGCTCCTGCAAGAGTATGCCTCCCTCAGCCAGCACTTCCTCAGTTCAGGGGATAAGCCCCATGGCAGATGGAACCGCCTGGTTAGGGAAGCACCTATCTATACTGGACCAAGTGGACTGGTTCTCAAGGAGATGGATTCTTCTCCAAAGCATTCTAGCAAATATTCATAACAGGAGAGGCTGAGATGTGGGACAATGCACAGCAGGACCACCTGAGCATCAATCTGGTTCACTTTCTCTCATTTCCTTGCAGCCCTATAATCAAAGTCAGACATAATCTAAAACCAGAAATCAGCAGGCCATCAGTGCCAAGTTCAAGGAGAAAGCCAATCAATCATGTGAAGTTGGTCAGACCTAAAAGGTCACCTTGTGTAAACACTTTAGGTTTAAAGGAAAAAACGGGGACCCAGAGAAGGCAGTGGCATTCGTTACCCAAGGACACACAGTGAGGTGGAGGCAGATATGAGCCCAGGATCCCTGCTCTTGGGCAGTTGCGGTAAACGTATGAACAAAGCTAAAACTCCATCACGTGGTTAAGAAGTCAACCACGAGAGCCAAGCAGGTTGTATGTGCAGGGAACAAAATGAGGGAACTTCAGTCACATTGTTGCTTGCTCCTAGAATTGTGCAGTGCACACCTTGCACCACATACATGACATCCCTGACAATCACCTAAATTGCTGCCTATAGAGACTGCAAAAATGTCACTGGAGTATATCAGCGATATGGCAGCAGTTGACTCAGGGTTCCATGAACAAGGATGGAATAGACATAACTGGTGGAAAGCGAGTCACTCTCACTTCTGTGCAAGATAATTCGCTTGAGAAAAAATTAAATATAAAAATAAGACCTCTCAGTGACTCCAGCTCACTACCTCCATTGAGTACTTTTACAAATTCCATGTCCACGTTGCACCGTATTAGTGCAGACCATGCCGTCAACCTTGGTGAGGCCAGCTGCCAGCAGCTTGAACTTGGCAGCAGCAGTCCACCGAAATTCCAAAAGAGGAGAAGCACAAGAACTATTCAGATAACCATCCTATGATGTGGCAGTGTGAGCTACCATTATCTTTAGCAAATAGGACTGCCTAATGGTATCCAGTTACGAGGGACAGAAACGTGTAGTAAACTATAGTCCCAAATAGTCCAAATGTTATATTCAGTGTTACAGCCTAAAGAACATAAGGGAAAACTGTACATATTTTATTACTAGAAAATCTGTTTCTCTCTGGTCCCAGTAACTAAATGTCGAATAGGTATTGTGAGAATATTCGCTAGAAGCGTTGCCACATCCTCAGCCTACGCGGGAGGTCCACAGGTGTCTGAGAGGCCCTGCTGCCAGACCTGTCTTCCCTGACACAGGACATTGCACTAGCTGGCCCTTGGACATAGTCCAGTCTAGCTCGTGACGCTCTTTCAAGGAGCCCCAGGATGCCACAGCAGTGCCTCTAGGTCCCTGCAAACAGGAGAGTCTTTGAGGCTCGCTGTTGGACAACCAGAAAGACTGCCATTTTATACTGTACTTTTGGAGCTCTATGTTAGATTTCAATTTTAAAAGGGTCATGTTGGCTTTTTTAAATGAATACTTATTGGGGAAGCCGGGATGGCTCAGCAGGTTCAGTGCTTGCTTTGCAGCCCCAGGTCCAAGGATCGAATCCTTGCCTCAGTCTGAGAGGACCCATATGCTGAACTTGGGTGCAGCCCTCAGTTTAGTTCTCACCAGAGTGAGTTTCCCATGTGGGAGGCCGCCGGTTCGGCCCCCAGCTCGGAGGCCCCTGCCTAGTTCCTGCCTTGTGTGGCCCCCCACCCACCTGTGTGGAATAAAACTATGTCAAAAACTGATCATGTACATCTGTGGAGATTGCTCTGGGCCCTCCCCCTTCTCTCTGTCTCTCTCTATGTCAAAAACAATAAAATAAGTCTTTAAAAAATAAATAAAATGAATACTTATTGCTCTAACCTAGTAACTCCATGATTAATATAGCATAGACATTTTAACCACAGAGCCTGAATTCAACGCTTATCTCTACCACTCGCTGTGTGACTTTGGGAAAATCACTTCACTGCTCTGTGCCTCTATTTCTTCATCTGAAAAAATGGAGATAACAGTATCTAGTTCATAGAGTTGTTGTGAGGATGAAATGAGCTGGTATCTATAAGACACATACTAGATGGCATATGCCAAATACTCGGTAACTGTTAGCTGCTCTATTGTTGTGCATCTTCACTGTATAGAAGGGGAATCAGAGCTTGCTTAGATCAGAGCCCCAGTCCCCTGACTCTGAGGGCAAGGTGCTCTCATGCCACGTGGCAGGCACCAATTACCACTCACCCTCCTTGTGCAACCATAAATTTGATGCTTTCTAGTTTGAAGTGAGGGCTGATTATTTGTTAAACCCAATTGAAGAATGAGTCCAGCTATGAGTGTTTTTGAGTTACTTGAATTGTCCCCAAAGTGGGCCTGCATGACTATCATTGGATGCAGCAGATGCAGGGCCAGAGGGATGGGGACCTGCCCTGACACTGCCAGCCAGTGCCACCTCCTCACTAGACAAGGTCCCCAACGGGTGCCCTCACACAGCCACATTTTTAGAAAATATCATATTCTTTGGATTCCAAGATGCTCAATTCCTTTTTACATTTTAATGTTTCTGAAATGGCAGAAAACCTTGCAATCAATGTGTACATTTAATGTGGTAGTGTTTCTTCTTTTTTCTCTGAAAAACTATTACTGAATCAATGATGACTCTTATCATTGGTGGCATGCTAAAATTGAGAAAACACCGTACCTTATAACAGAGGCAATGAGACCCTCGATTTTCTCTAGGGAAAAAGTGAGAAAAGAATGGCTAAATCTACTCTTGCAAATGCCACCGCTTGTGTGCTTCACAGATGTTAAGGTGTTGGGCAGGGTGAGGAGGCTCTGGGTGGATGCAGACCCTGTCCCTGTGGGTGGCGCCTGGGCGTGCCCCAGGCCTGAAGTCAGTAGGGGCAGGCATGGCCGTGCATCAAGCCTAGAGCCACGCAGCATTTCCCACCATTCTCCACAAACAGCACGGATGGGAAGTGCAGCCCGAACTCAGAGTTTCCTGGCTGGAGCCCCAGCAGCTGACAAGCGGCTGGCGTCACCCAGCTGCCCTGGCAGGAAAGCACACAACTGGCGAGGCAAGGTGGCAATGGTGCCTGGTGCTCCACTGTGACAGAGAGTGCAGATAGCTTGGCTCTAAGAGACCTGCTTCATGGAGAGAATTGTGTCTGTGCAAGAGCAGTGGTTGCTGGAGCCCCCACTTACTGTCCCCGCGATCAAGGTCAGCACCAGCTGTCCCCTCTCTAGAAGGTCCTCCTGCCTGCCCGAGCTGCCAGGGGGCATGGTGATGAAAGCCACAGCCTGCCTGGCGTGAACCCCAGCCCTACCCCTTACTAGACTGGACTTTACCTCTACTTTCTCATTTACAAAATGGAGGTGATAATAAAAGCACCTCCCTCACGCACTGTTATGTGGAATAAGTGAGTTATAATATGTAAAACGCCCGGAATGTGGCCCAACACCTAGCAAGTTCTATTTAAGCTCCAGTTTAGAGACTTGCTGTCCGCCTGCTAAACTCCTATTCCTCCTTCGAAAAAGCAACCCAAATATCACCTTCAAGAAGCCTTCCCTGACAACGCCCATCCCTACTTTCTCCTCAGCGGCTTCTGCTGCTTGGATGTATATGCGTATGTATGGGTGACATTGTGGGGGGAGGGAGGTGCTATTCTCCCCATCTATTGTCTGCTTATTTATCCTGTTAGAGGGGACGCTCCAGAAGGGCAGGGACTAAGTCTTGATTATCTCTGTGTCCCCAGTATTTTGAATAGGTCCTAGAACCAGTGCTGGAACTCATGACTATTAAAGCATAGAGAAGAATGGATGGGATAAAAGAACATGAGATGATGGGCTGGGCTGGGCTGGGATGGGATAGGATAGGATGAAATGGGATGGGATTGGATAAAATAGGATGGGATGAGATAGGATAGGATGAAATGGGATGGGATGGGATGGAATGGGATGGGATGGGATGGGATAGGATGAAATGGGATGGGATGGGATGGAATAGGATAAAATGGGATGAAATAGGACCGGGTGGGATGGGACAAAATTGTTAACACAATTTTTTCCAATCACAACCATGACACTTGCTTAAGGCAGATGCAGGAAGAAAAGTAAGCTTGGTCTGGAAGGCAACTCACCAACTGGTGCCCAAGGTCTTTTAGGCCTGGAACAAACAGGTCTCCCTGGGGACACCAGACCACTGCAAGCCCTCTGGACCCCACCCATGGGAGAAGCCTCTTTCAGAGCCAGCGGGGAGGGGCTCGGCCCCCAGCCCAGCTCCTGACCCTCTCCTCCTGGAGCCTCTCCTGCAGGCTGTGTGTCAGATATGGTGGTCCAGGAAATAGAGACCAACTACCACACAGGACACTGACCCCAGCTGAACGGCCCCGGGCAGCTCTGCCTGCCTGCCCATCCCCGCAGGTGCCGACAGAGACATCCTCCTGAGACTTCAGACCTGACCAGGTGTCCAGGGAGCAGCGCTACTTAAATTCCTGCCGGCCGTTCTTTGGGGTCCCTCTTCTAGGCTTCCTGCTGGGAGAAGGTGTTGGCATACCATTCCAGACTCTGCCACTAGGGAGCTGAGCGAGGATCCTGCCCCCAGAGGCCCTTGCTGGATGCTTCTACCATGGAAAAGTCATGCTACTTAACCTTTCCTTCTGCCACGGCATTGTAACAAAAAAGTCACTTAAGATCTGCCGTGAAAAATACATTTTCCTAGAACAATGCATAACCCAAATGCCACTGGCCTTTTCTCATCAATTCTTAGCTCATTTATCATCTTTATTAAAAATCCATGAAGAAGCACCAGCCTTGGAAACGCTGGGGGTCTCTTTTAGAGAGCTGAGGAGGGAAGGGGGGGAAAGGGAAGGGAAACCAGGACTCCTGTGAGCTGTCCCACCTCCCAACAGCAGCTGGGAGAGGGCCTTTCTCTACCCTGCATCAGCAACCCCAGTCGGGCAACTCCACGTTCTGGGACCAAAAATCAACACTTCTCCTACAAATGACGCGCCATGTTATAGGGAAATGAATCACATCAGTTCTGGATTCAAATCCCTACATTACCATTTATAAGCCAACGGACGTGGGGTAAGTTACTTAAGCTTTCTGACACTCAGTTTCTCTGTCTGCAAAATGGGAATGCTAATACCTACCTCATGGAATCATGGTAAGGATTAAATGAGAAAGCAAATGTGAAAATACCTAGCAGAGTCAGGCAAAACAAATGAACGAACACCCCCAAACTAGATGTCCAGGAGATGTTGATGTTGGTTTCTTTATTAAGTCATCCCCAAAGCACATAACTTTGTCGTCTAGCATGGCAGTAGGGGTGGGGAGTTGATAAACATTAATGCAGAACTGTGCCCAAGGATCTCCTCCAAGCCTTCCAGGGGCCATGCGTGTATTTTCCCCCGGGACAAAAGGCACTGCCTCCAGAAACCCCGAGCCCCCAAGCAGCAGAGGGGCAGGTGGCGGCTGGGCAGCCAGTGGGGGAAGTGTGTGTGTGGAATGGGAGGTCAGCACAGGAGAGGGGAAGGACTAAGGACACCCACCATTGCATTTCACCTCCCACAAGTCTTCAGGGAGGGAGGCACTGTTACCTCTGTGTCCTGATGAGGAAGCCGTAGTGCACGGTGGTCCCTGGTCACACAGTGACAAGTACCGGGCAGGGCTCTGCACGCTGTCTGAGTGCCCCCACAGACTGTACTCTTAACCCTTCCTCATTAACGAAGGTGTGGAGGCCACTCCCCTGGGTGCCGAGTCTTCTATGAGGTAGAATCGGGGCCTCCAGAGTTGTCCTAGAAACACCCACCACCACTGTCCCCACCAAGCTGCCTTCTGTCCCTCATCAGCCCTGTGGTACACAGCACTGTTTCAAAGTTCCACGCATGGTCCCATCTGGACTTTTGCAAACAGCAAAACAAGTCAGTAGATGAGCAAATGATTCACTATTTGTTATGAAATTCCATGGAGAAGAATAATCAATCACATATGAAGTTCATCCAAGTACTAAGTGCCGTGCCTTTAATCCCCATTTAAATGATGGGCACCTCAAGACTGAAGGAGGATGTCCAACCGGGGTCACGTGGAGGAAAGCGGCAGAAGAAACGTGGTGTCAGCCCGCCTAGTTCGGGCCGAGGCCTTGTCTGCACACCACTGGCTGAGGCTTCGTCGGGTCCCCTGCAGTCCTCAGATTCACAGATGAAGGTGCAGGACTGCCTGCTTCCTGAGCCTGCTGGTTCGTTCCCTCCCTTCTACAATTTGCCGTGTTTTTCCTGAGGGTTCTTCTTCAACCCTCACCCTGCACATAAGACACCCCCAGCTCAGGAGCTATGTCCCCGGCTCCCACTCAGCCAGCAGAGGTGCCCTCGGGAGTCCCTCCATTCAAGAATGAGTCTCCAGAATGGTCCTGCTCACCGTGTTGGCTGTTGGTCTCACGTCTCCCTGCGTCCGGGGACTAGACTCTCCCTGACCTTGCTCCCACAGTGCCACTTGTGCTCAGCCTGCAATCTGTTCTTTCCGGAAGCTCAGTTCCAGGAGTCTAAATAAGGCCCCTCGGTAGAAGAACAGTCGAGAGCTGAGAAGACAGGCTCTTCTGCCTTTAACTGCGTAACTAAAGAAACCTCTGGACCGCTTCCAGCTGGACGCCCTACCAGAAAGGGCCCGAGGAGCTTCCAAATTGTGAGTCTGAACATTTATGTCAAACAAAAAAAAAGGGATTTACACGCTCAGATTTCAGCTGCCACGTACAGTGTCTTCTATGTGCAGGCCGTGGGTGGGCACACCCATGGCTACAATCTCATTTGACTATCCCTCTATCCCTATTTCACAAATGAGGAAACTGAGGCTCAGAATAGTTGCATAGCTTGTGGATGGAGTGAGGGGTCACACAGCTAGTAAGTGGGATTCAAACCCAGGCTCTCCGATGCCAAGCCCATTATTCTCTACTCAGCCCTCCCTCCCAACACCATGCTTTTATGGAAACTTCTGAGAGATCAAAGCAACTCTTTTCTGTCCAGAACTATAAATATCCAGAGACAGGGAGATGAAATGAGATGAGAAAATAGACATCCTTTCTCAGGATTTGGGAGCAAATTCTTGCAAAGCTCCTAAAAGCACTTTGAGTTCTGAAAGCAACGAACTGTCAGTTGCTGGGGCAGTGGGGTGGGGGTTAGCAGCATGTAGACGATACAGCATTATGCTGATCTGACCTTGGGAGCATCAGGGCTCGTACCAACACCCTAGAACCTACTGGATGCTGACTGCCGGGGAGGCATGTGCTCAATATATGTGAGCTCATTGAACCCTGACAATAGCCGCATGAGATAGGTACTGACATTAACCCCATTCTACAGTTGGAGAAACTTGAGCACAGAGAGGTAAAATAACTTGCTCGAGGTTACAGAGCATGAGAGCTTTAACCCCAGGTTGCTGACTGTGCTCAGCTGCCTCCAGCTAAAGAGTCCGGCTTGCAAGGTGGCACACTTGGCTCTGCCAGGACCCATTCCACATCCTCAGAGGATAGGCATGCGAGAGTGTGCGCAGTGTAACCAGCCATGTCATATGAGAAGTAGGGCCATTTGTGGCTGATTTTCTCCAGACATCCCTCATATTCCTGGGACTCTAACTCTGCTGTCAGCTCCAGCTGGGACCCTGAATCGAGCCCTGCATTCTCAAATCCACAGAAAGAGCACAGGACAAGCACTCAGAGGAGCAGGACTGGAGTAAACATGTGACAGCTCCACCACGTGGGTCCCTAGGGGCCTCTCTCCCACATCTCTCTTCTTTTCTTTCCCATGGCCTCATGCATTTCCTCCACCTTGTGTGATGGGTAGAAGAGTCATTTATCTCAAATGCAAACCTGAAAACCGTCACTGATCATCAGAGTGGTGGCCATGCAGGAAGTCCCCATTCCAGAACAAACTGGTTGCTCATCGAGTTGTTTGGAATTTAATGCCAATTTTTCTATGTAAACCATGCTAATCCAAGGAGAAGTCTCCAGCCAGCCAACCCACACAGCACATTTACCCAGAATGGACTTGGCCAACATTCACTCTGCACCATCCAACATGTGAAGCACTAGCCATGTGTGCTTATTTAAATTTAAATATGTTAATTAAAGTTAATAGGTCACACTAGCCACATTTCAAATGTTTATAAGTAGCATGTAGTTACTGGATACCATAATGAACAGAGCCGATCTAGAACATATCCATCATTCCAGAAACTTTTGTTGGACAGCCCTGATCTCAATTTTAACCCCAAATTCTAACACTGCCTAAGACAGGAAGTTCTTCCAGAAGTTAAAGTTGGAGTGCCAGGAGTGCCAGCCCTCCTAAGGGAAATCTCGGCAAACTTCAGGGGATAGGAAACTGGGCTTTGGAGTCACACAGCTCCCAGTCTGTCCCAGCTCTGATACTTCCTCACAGTACCATGAACTTCTCTGTGCCTCAGTTTCCTTGTGTGGAGCATGGGGACAATGCCCTCATCTCAGTTATCTATGAGGAGCAAGTGAGATGGCGCTCAGCACACTCAGTGCTTCCTCTGGCTACTACTAATGCTCCTGTCACAGAGCAGTGGCCAGAACCTGGCACTATCAAGTCGCGATAACGGCCACCGTCTGGGCAGAAGTGTGAAGAACTGAGACGTCTCCCAGCTGCAAAACAACAGAGAAGAGACAGGGAGCTGGCAGGCTGGTGGACGCCGCAGTCTGTCCACTCTCCTCTTTCCATCTCTTGTTCTTTCAGTCTCTTTGTTCGAATGGCCTAAGACCACTTCACCATGACCCAGAATGCGGGTAAGTATTCCAATCACTGGCACTGGGTGCGAAGGGCAGGAGGAAGAGGAGGAATAAGGGAGAAGCACTGAGCCATTTAAGAATGTATTCACTCATTCAATAAACAATTGTTGAGCAGGTTAGGACTTTATATTAGGTACTGAGGAGATGTTGATGAATAAGACAGGGTCCTTATCCTCAAGACCTCCACACACTAGTGGGTGTGGCCAACAGAACATAAATCAATGCACTAATGCATTGGTTCCCAAGCAGTGCAAACACACCCCCAGGGGTGCATGCTGGGCAATTCAGAGGTACATAAAAAATAATTTGTAATGGCGAAAAAACAAGTAAAGTAGGGGACACCAGGATAGCTCAGCAGTTGAGCACTTGCTTCCCAGTCATGAGGCCTGGAGCTCAGATTCCTGGCCCTGGCCCGTGCAAACCCCATGTGCTGAACTGTGGTGCAACTGGTAACCACCTGGATGGCTCAGTGGCAAAGATTCTCGCCTCCATGAGGGAGGCCCCCAGTTTGGTTCCTGTCCTGTGCGGCCCCACATCCACCTGTGTGGAAAGAAACTGTCACAACTAATGATGCACAACTATGGAGACTGCTCTGGGCCCTCCCCCTTCTCTCTGTCTCTCTCTCCTCAAACAATAAAATTAATATTTTTTAAAAAGTGAAATAAAAAAAATGCAAAATGTTAGTTATAAAACAATAAATGTTAAGTTTGAGTCACCATTAATAAAGACATTTCAAAATTAGATCACATTAGAGAATGATGATTCAGTGAGGGCGTGGCTATGAACCCTTCCCACAACCACTCTTCTACCAATCATCACGCAATTTCAGAACAAGCCATTTAGGATGTTTCTAGAACTTCCCCAAACATATAAATACATCCATAGCCAGACTGTTTGATCAGTTTAGTTATCGACTGAGTCAAAGTAAGTGCATTGTCTTTAATCATGATTCTTTTCAAGTAGTTTTAATTTAATATTTAACATAGTTTCAGTCATTGTTGTCAGTAATTTTTAAGTGTGTCAGTTAGAGCTTTTTCTTCTTACACCTTCGTAAAAAATAAGTACCACAATAAGCTTGAGGCAAGTCAGGATTTAAGACCGTGCCTTGCATCTTTTGAGCCTGATTTCAAGAAACTAAGTGCATCAAAGCAAGTTCAACAATCTCACTAACAATATTTCAATTGACTAGTGATCTGCATAACAATTATTACAGACTTCAGATAACACAAATAAATATTATTATTAATAATAAATTAAAAGCTTATTAAATACTGATCATAATTATCAATATTTAACTGTTACAAATATTGTAAAATTAAATCTGTGGTTTTGTACTTTTAGTGTAATAATTTTTCTTGACTAACTTATGACATCATTTCTTCTATTTTACATTAAAATAGGCACTGGACAAAAGTGTCAGTATTTAAAAACAACAATTTTTAAAACGGGTACACTACATAGAAATGGGTTAAAAGGGGTACACACGTGGGAAAAGGTTGGAAACCACTGTGCTAAGGTCATAAGTGCTCTGCTCTTAGAAAATCCAGTGGGCCTCAGGAGCTAGACAACCAGATGGCGGGTAGAGGGGCCTTGGGAAAGGGAAATGAGAAAGGATGGAGGCTAGTACTCCAAAAGGTGGTACTTGCTCTAAATCTTTAAAGACGTCACATGGAGAGGAGTCCCAGGCAAAGAAAACTGCACAAAGACATATGGGACATGAATACTTCATGTCACTGCATCAAGCAGTTCTACAGAGTCAGGGGTTTCCGGGGAAATGACTATAGAGAGATGTGGATGGAGGGAGCAGGTCACAAAGTCTTAGTACATCGAGCCATGGTTCTACCCCATATACTTTCTCACTCTGCAACATGCCCATTTTGTTGACTGAGAAGAACCAACTATGTGGTTGAGCCAAATCACATAGTTACAATTCAAACCTCTGTTCAGACTTGGCATATTTGATGTCTGCTCACATTCCAACAGGAAGCCCCCTCTTAAAGAGCGCTCATAAGTTAGGGATCATTACCCATGTTTTAAAAAATAAAAATGTATGCAAAGTAGGAGCCTTGATTGGCTCCTGGATTACACAAATGCTAATACACAGGTTAACATTTTTTGTTTTTTAAAGGAACAGATAGTAAAATATTTCAGGCATTGTGGGACATACGGCCTCTGTCACAACTACTCAATTCCGTAGCTGTAGCATAGAAAGAGCCATAAACAATACATAAATGACTGGTATAGCTGTGTTCCAAGAAAAATGTATTTATGAAAACAGGCAGTGGTTAGAATCTGGCTCCTATAGCCAACCTCTGCTATAAAGAACATCTTTGGGCCCAGCAGGAAAATATGAACAAGGATTGTACGTAATAATATTGTATTGATGTTAATTTTCCTGAGCATGTTAAGTATATTGTGGTTCTATGGGAGAATGTCTTTCTTCTTAGGAGAGAAATGCTGAAGTATTTAGAAGGCATAAAGGCTGTAACTAATTCTCAAGCAGTTCAGGGAGGTAAGTACATGTAGAAAGAGATATAAGGCAAATGTGAAACGTAGAAAAATGTTAAGAATGGTGAAACCAGGTGTAGGGTATATGAATGTCCCTTGCACTAATCATGCAACTTCTTTATAAGTTTAGAAGTTGGGGAAAAAACAACTTGCGTCACTTCAGAGGAACAAAGGTCTTCATGAGCAGACTGCTCTTAACTGCCCCATCCTTGGAACTCTCTGACCTGACCCAGAACAAGCTTGTCTTTCTGCTGAGTGGGTGCAGCTTCACTTAGGCTCATGTGCCTCACTTTTTTTATTAGTTCTGCAATACCACACAAGGTCATTTGAATGCAAAGATGGGAACAGGTTCTTGGCTCCTTCTCAGGCCCCTTTTGTTTGAATTCTTGTTTTTCTCACCCAACAGCCTGGAGACCAGTTTCCTGTTGACACTGGCCTTAGAAGCTGTGGAAGAACAAGCAGCCCTGAAAGTCACGAGCTCCCATTGTGGGGTTTCCTGCAGCAGACTGCCTGGGGAACACAGGCTGAGAAAAGGACGCTTTAGCACTCTATGTCTGATCAAAGGCCACCTGCAACCCACAGGTGCTTGCTGCTGAGCCAGGAGCCGCAAACCCTGTTAAAAAGGTTGGCAGCAGCACTTTCCCAAGTCACACAGATCCAAGTCATCAATGATACCACTGCAGAGTGATTTCCTAATTCCTGATGTCTTCATAATCGATACCACGCAAAATACTAGCATCTCCATTAAAGCAGGCATCCATTGATCTGCATAGGGAAGGTAGAATTGTTTGGAGGCCCAGCTATCTCAAGTTGCTTCAGTTTTGATTTTTCATCTACCAAAGGAATACCATAAAGTACAGAATGTTCAAGGGCTGTCCAGAAAAAAATACAGCCATTGTCAACATAACGAGAACAGTTACATGGCGTTCCGGACAGCCCTCGTACAGTTCCTGGACAGGGTAAGGGGAGAGATGTGAGAATAACCACTCCAGACCTCCTGCTCTCCAACTCCTCCAGAACATGGCCTTAACTTAAAGCCACGTCAGTCAGCGGTGCTCCTTGTGCCTCCCTGGGCAGCAGGCCCGGCCGCTCCGGGAAAGAATGTCCATCACTGCCTCTCAAAGCCAGCTCAAGCCCACATGTGCTTCTGAACCACCTCAGTTTGGTTCCCAGAGCAATGGGGCAAGCTTCCCATGTGGGAGGCCCCCTGCGCAGTCTCTCGTCAACTCGTGGAGTGAAACTATGCCGAAAACTAATAATGTACAACTACAGAGACTGCTCTGGGCCCTCTCTCCCTTCTGTCTTTCTCTTTATCAAAAACAATTTTTTTTTAATCTAAAAAAAAAAAAAGGCTGGGATCCAGAGATCTTAAAAGGTCTTTCTGTCTCAAAAGACAAGGTCCTAAGGAGATAAGCACCCTGTATGTCTTCCACCAATCCCCGCCAAACACTCTTTGTGGTGGACATCATTCATTTCAATCACTCACTACCCTCGCCCTTGTCTGTAAGAGAATTATCCCACCTCCTTCCCCTTACCTTGTTACTTACAAAGGTCCCACCTCGCCATCAGGCTCCGCCACGTGACTTGTTTTGGCCAATGGAATGTGAGCAGACACGAAGTATGCCAAATCTGAGCAGAAGTTTTAAATGCGACTAGGCAATTTGGCTCAGCCGTTTGTTCTCCTCAGCTACAATAAAATAGGTATGTTGTGGAATGAGAAAAGTTCTAGGGGGACCCCCCCAAAACTGGAATTATCTCTGGAAGGCAGGCCCTTATAGTACAGGCTTCCCCACTAGGTGAGTGTTCTAGGAACCCATCCGCATCAGCGTACCAGCTGGCGTTGAGAGAGGCAGTACTCAGCTTCAGTGATTTTTTTTTGGAGACTCTTTCAATGGATTTGCTCATTTCATGATGGGTGATTTATACCAACAACGTGCAGCACGACAACACACCTGCCCATATTGCGCTGAGTGGTCAGCAGTTTTTGACTGCGCGGTCAGCGCAAAAACTGCATGATCCCCATGCCCCACCCTTTATATTCACCCAGTCTCATCCGCAGCGACTGTTTTTTGTTTCCCCAGATAAAAAAAGTTCTCAAAGGGAAATGTTTTGCCAATAGACAAGAGGCAGGGAAAAAAATGGCAGAATCACGAAAAGGCATCAAAATGGACAAACTCAAAAACTGTTTTGAGCAGTGGAAATAGTGTCCCAATAACCATATTGCATCAAACGGAGAGTACTTTGAAGGTGACTGAAGTTTAAATATGTAAGGATAAATACACAATGTTTTATAAGTAAATTCCGTTGATTTTTTTTAGGGGGGTCCCCTCCTCACATATGGAGCAGAACCACAGCCAATGCACAGCCCACGTGTGACACAAGAAAAGAAATAAACCTATGTTTTGTAAGCTACTGAGATTTGGGGACTGTCTGTTATGTGGCCAAACTTAATGACTGACTCATCACCCTCCAATACAAGAGTAGCAAGAAGGCTGCTGGGAGTCTGCTGACTCTTTGCGCCCATATATTATGGCTACTCTCTGCCCCCCAGCAAAGCCCAGGCCTAGTTCCAGCTTCACTGTGACTCATCTTCCATCCATTTCCACTGAAGACTCCTTAAGGAGTGAATCTTCCCAGCAGCGCTCTTATGTTATGACGCATCCCAGCCAAGGACTCTAGTTGAGAGAAAGAAATGAAGGCTCAGTGTTTCAACAACACTACTGGGGATCTCAGCATCAATACTTCCCCCACCCCTTTCCTTTCCTGGAGAGGCTCCACACCCAGGGCTGATGGATACTCACTGCCTAAGACACAGAGCTCAATACACAAGAGACAGGACTGAGGTAGCAGTTGGAATGCTGGACACCAGTTCAGGCAAAGTCACTGGGCCATATGACCCTTAAATCATGAGTCTCCAAGGGCTTGGCTGACTTGGGCCAGTCACTATCCCTGTCTAAAATGATCAGAGGTTTTCAAATCCAGCCTTGGGTTCCTCAGAGTCTCAGCAGATAGCTGAGGTCAGAAGCCTGCAGCCAATGGGCCCTCATGTCCGGCTGCAGCCAGAGTGGTTCTGCTTTGATCTGCTGAATTGATTGGGTTTCCAAGAAAGATAGTTACGGTCCAGGAATTCTATGACAAATGCATTTCAAAATCAGTAAGCAGGTGATCTCTGAGTGTCTTCCCAGCTCTGAGGCACTGTGAGCCTTTCCAACCCTCACCTTTTTGTGTATTCTGTGGTCACCACCTTCCTTGTCCCTATAGTTAAGGATTTACTAACACCCAGAGGGCAGCCAGTGATGACTGAGTGACTAGGAAGAATATAATAAGGGAGATTCAAAACAACTCAACCAAGAGCTATAAAACAGCTGCCTCTAGTTCTGCAAGGTGATTAGAATTTGGAAGGCTAAAGAAAAATATCAGTTCAGAGACAAGACTATGGAAGTAGCACAAAGTTTTAGCTTTCCACTTGAGGAGTACCTTCTGCTTAGAGCATCTGAGTAAGTCCACCACTGGCCCCAACCCCAACATCCCAACTAGAAAAGGGTCTCTCTGAGAGAGTCATACTTTTAGATCACAATTAGATGGCCAGTGTACCCTGGAAACTGTCTCTGGATATGGAACTTCATTGGGGCTGATTCTCATCCACCTCACCCCTTTCTATACCTCTCACATTCTCTCTGAATTCTTTTAAGAAACTCTGGTCTCAGGGAGCTTATGGGCCAGGGGGCAGGATGGAAAGCCTCCTGGTTTCCCAGAGCCCTGTGGTGTGACCCACTCTGAGCCCAGGGAACAGGGCAGAGTCTTGACAGTGAGGCTTTCATGACAGCCAGAGCCACTTCTATCTGCCCAGGCAGATTTTGCTTCCTGAAATGGCAGAATAATCCTCCACAGGATGAGAATCCATTCTCCCATCAGCACCAGCCATGAGACAGAGAGTGGCGTGGACACCAATGCAGAACCAGGGGTGACCTCCATTCAAGCTGCTAGTAAGTAGG
Source organism: Craseonycteris thonglongyai (assembly GCA_004027555.1). Classification (NCBI taxonomy): domain Eukaryota; kingdom Metazoa; phylum Chordata; class Mammalia; order Chiroptera; family Craseonycteridae; genus Craseonycteris; species Craseonycteris thonglongyai. The sequence continues at coordinate 25,017 of PVKE010005481.1, forward strand.
CAAGCAGGGCAGAGATTAGAAGTGGGGAGCAGAAAGCGGCATGAGCAGCCCTGCTGGAGCAGCCAGAGGACATTAACTGAAGCAGACAGAAGCTAGTCCTTGGAGACAGGACATGGTCAGGAAAGAGAGAAACTCTGGTTCTGGGAGCTTTAGATCCGGGGAACATGAGCGAGCAGACTGCTCAGGAAGGAAGGACCTGCTTGATGGGAAATGCAGGTTGGACTCTTGGCTGGAAAACACAGAAAAGCCTGAGCTTCCTCTGTGAGCAGAGGAGATGTGAACGAGATCAGCTGAGCCCAGAGTCAAAGTCAGGGTGAATCCAGGACTGGGACTGGGAGAGAGCACCCCATCTCATGGATCGGTTTCTGCCCCCAAGAGCTTAGCACTGGGCTGAGTACACAGTATTTACGTGTTAGACTGAGCCTACCATGAGCCTCTTCAGCAGCCCCCTGCTGCTTTCTTGGCCCCACGCCTTCCATTCTCCATGCGGCATTCAGAGCAACTTTTTTTTTTAAGGTTTATTTTATTGTTTGAGAGAAGGTGAGAGACAGAGAGAAGGGGGAGGACCCAGAGCAGTCTCCATAGTTATACATCATTAGTTGGGATGTAGTTTCATTCCACACAGGTGGCTGTGGGGCCACAAGGGGCGGGAACTGAACTGGGGACCTCCCGCACAAGAGGCGAGCGCCTTCGCTGCCATCCCAACCATTACCAGTTGCGCTGCAGGTTAGCATATAGGTTTCATGGGCCGGGGCCGGGATTTGATCCTCTGTCCTCATGGTTGCAAGGCAAGCACTCAACCTGCTGAGCTATCCCGGTGTCCCTAGAGCAACCTTTTAACACTGCTGATCTGTAGGTCTCCTCCCTTTTCACATGCCTGGCTGCCCTGCCATTGCCCGTATCTGCTTGCCTCTCCATGCAGCTCAGCCCACCGGGCTTTTTGTGATGTACTCTTGCCCACAACTTCAGCCTCTTCTGGCCTCCTTCCCTCACACCCTAGGTTTCTTGAACATACCAACCTCTTTTCCTCCTTGGGGCTTTCCATTGTGCACATGAAAAAAACAGGCTTTAAACAAATTTAGCTGTTTGCCCACAATTTGAAACCTCGGCCCACATGTTTAGTCACCACCAGGATGGCAACTTTAGGACACAATAGGGAAAGGTCCCAAGGGCATAGCTTTGAAGAACCAACTCCTGGTTCCATGCGATGGAAGAAGGAAACCTAGGAGTCTGCAATGCCTCTCCTCTGTATGCTGGAAAATGAGGTTATTTGGTGATAAATGTAGCTCTTCAAAATGAATGTCACCCTCTGAGTCTAGGCCCCTGTGTTTCCAAAAGTCCCCCAAAGCTCCAGTCCTCTCATTGACTAGGTCAAATCAAAGTCAGAGGAAGTGCCAGGTGAACACCACATTCCTCTGATGACAAGTGCCTCTCCCTGGGCTGGAAGGTCAACCCAGTTCCCAGGGCCCTTTGCAATGGGCTGTGTTGGCTTTGACAACCTCTTGTCAATTAACCGTGAGCAGGCCATACATAATATCTTGACAAAGAATGGTTCAATTTAGTTCAAAGAGACTTTCTCCACAGAGCCCATAACTTGTAATGAGGTTATTCAATCTAGAAAGAAATCCAAAGACCTGGGGAAAAACTGGTGTGATAAAGTGGCCATTTGCTTCACCTGCATGTCCGCAAGCTCCTACTTCACCTGTGGATGGCAGTATTGGCTGGGCTGCTGACTGTGAAGGTCTTTGTTCGTTCTGGGGTCCCTGCTCTGTCCCTCTGCCCTGGAATGACACAGTGAGCTATGTGCCCAGAGATGGAGACCACAACCCCAACACTGACTAGGCTCAATCTGAATCCCTGGGAAGGCACTTTGCAAATACAGATTCCAGATGCCACCCCTGGGGATTCTGACCCAGCACACCTGAGATGAGGCCCAGAATCGGAGTTTTCCCTTGCAAACGGGCCTCTAGAGTGGTGTGTTGACACCATTAAGTAAGTGGCTAGACCGAGCTCAGCCACTCTTTCCTGTGAGATCCCTGACCATGGAACGTCTCAGCCTCAGTTTCCTTATCTAGAAAAGAAGTGAACAACATGTAGCCTGCTTGCCCCTTGGGCGGCTCACAGAGGTCAAGGGAAATGATGTGAGTTAAACAAGAAAACAGCTAACAATTATTAACTGTTGACCATATTCCAGGCATCAGGTGAAGCACTTTGCCTGCATAATGCAGTCTTTATAGAAAATCATATGAGGGAACTACTACTGTTACCTCTGTCTTTAAAGATAAGTAAACTGAGGCACAGAGTGGCTAGGTAATGTGTCCAAAGTCACCAAGCTGCGGATGTGAGCTCAGGGGTGAGCCCAGGGCACAGGCTCCTTTCCAGCCCCACCCATGGAACCTGGCAAGTACTGTGCACGTGTGAGATGGCGGTTCTGGACTCAGCTTTCCCGCCCTGTCCTGCACTGACCACATCAGATGTGGGCTCTGAGCCTGCGGGATGGGACAGGAGGAGCCCTGAACATAAAACGCAGCTGGCCCGTACCCTTCTGCAGGATGGCAAGGAACGGGTGGCCCTCACGTGACCCTGACCTGCCTGCCAACTGTCAGGGGAGTGGAAGCGGGTGCCAGGTTTCTGCTAATGGGAAAGAAGGAAAACACAATGACAGTAAAAACTCTAAGTGGGGCACAGGTTGCCATTTGGAATTGCCACTTCCTGAAGCCAAAAATATGGAGAAGAATTCTTAAAACAGCAGTCTCTTATGCTTGTACATTGGGCAAAAAGGAGAGGATGCTGCCATACATTGAGCACCAGCTCTACACAAAACCCTTTCTAGTTGTCATTTCTTTCAACCCTCACCATGGCCCCACAAAGCCAGGCTTTTTCTTCGCCTGCTCTACAGGTGAGAAACCTGGGTCTCAGAGAGACTGAATAAGATGTCCCAGGGCCTGCAAGCAATGAACACTGGCCATGGCTCAGATGGGCCTAGCTCCAGAGCCCTGGCCTCGGTGTGCCATCACATCCCCCATAGAGCACTTACTGACCAGGCTGAGAAGACAAAGGCTAAACGGGGTCCCCGCCTCATGCTAATGGAGGGGAGCCCACCTCGAAGGTCAGGACGAGATGAAGTCCCCATTAACAGAGCTCTGTAGCACCGGAACTTGCTCATAGATGATAACTAAAGTTTCACCACCACCATGCCAGGCTGGGTCTCCTTATCCCATTTCACAGAAAGAACCTGACGCTCAATGAAGGGGAAGAGCAAGAGGAAGAGCGGAGCGGAGCGCTACCCAACCCCACACCTCCCATCAGCCTAGCAAGATCAGCAAAAGGCTGGTGGAGAGCAAGGAGCTTCTGCGAACAAGTCTTTAGACTCCGAGGAGGAAGCTTGAGATGTTGCCAGGACAGATCTCTCCACCAAGTCCTGTGTGACTGAAGACGTTGTCCTGTTTCCTTTTTTTTTTTAAATCATTGCCTCAATAAACCTGAAGCTGACCCTTCACACTCCAGGCTGGTGTGCTGACCCCACTGTGTTGGGGTGCTGTTCTGGGCTTTCTGCACACCAGTTCACTCAGTACTCATGACAGCATGAAGGGTTGGAGCATTCTTTGAAAATTCTCATCTTGGAGAAGCCAGGATGGCTCAGCAGGTTGAGTGCTCACCTTGCAGCCCTGACGTCTGAAGATCAAGTCCTGGCTCCAGCCCGTGCAGACCTATATGTTGCTACTGGGGTGTGCTTCCCATGTGTGTGTGTGGGGGGGGGCAGTTTGGTTCCCACCCTGTGTGGCCCCTTACCCAACTGTGTGGAAGAAAACTATGTAGAAAACTGATTACGCATAATTATGGAGGCTGCTCTGGGCCCTCCCACTTCTGTCTCTCTGTCTCTCTCTGTCAAAACAATAAAATAAATCTTTATTAAAAAAAAAAAAAATTCTCATCTTAGAAAAAAGAGCTCAGGGAGATTAGGCTGGTTCCCCATGTTTTCCAGCCAGTTCCAGGTGCAGGTGGGATTCAGACCCAGGCCCCTGAGCCTGAGTTCTCCAAGTGATACCAGATTGTCTTTCAATAGCAGATGAGAATCTAAGCAAATCAATTATTGTGGGAGTGGCTTCCCACTCTTCATGGGAGAGGGAGATCACTGATCACATACCACACTCCACCAGCAAGTGACTACAGAGAGGACACCCTTCCCTACAGTATCATCTCAGGAAATGGACTTACAGCTGCCACCTGGCTCAGACAAAAAACTGGGGCCCCATTTTACAGAAGGGGCCAGAGAAAGCAAAAGGTTTCTGAATGCTGCAAATGAACCACTGGCCCTGCTAGGCCCAGAAAGCTGATCAAATCTGCTTCCTCAGACTATGCAAGTAGAGAGCCTGAAGGCTAGGTACATGGTGGATGAGCATTCCCTGTGGTCTGGCCTTAAAGACCTGATTGGGATAAATAATCCTGAACTTTTGTATTGGGTTGGCCAAAAAATAATTGCATTTTATGCTAATATCAATAAAGGCATTGATTCAATCCAATCTATGTTTAAAGACACAAGAGATTGGTGATAATCTTACCCTATCAAAATTGAGCATTGAAAACCATTTAAGGGGAAGCCGGGATGGCTCAGTGGGTTAAGGGCTCACTTTGCAGCCTCAGGGACCAAGGATTGAATCCCAGCCCTGACCTGTGTGGAGCCATATGCTGAACTGGGGAGTGCCCCCAGTCTGTTCTCATTGGGGTGAGACCCCGGCCCAGTTCCTGCCCTGTGCAGCCCCGTGCCCACCTGTGGAATGAAACTATGTGGAAAAATCAATGATGTGCAACTATGGAGACTGCTCTGGGCCTTCCCCCTTCTCTCTATCTCTGTCTCTGTATCTCTCTCTCTCTCTGTTGAAAACAATAAAAAATAAATCTTTAAAATAAATAAATAAATAAATCTTTTTAAAAAAAGAAAAAAGAAAGAAAACCATTTAAAACAACTGGGATATATTAGTAAGCTTGATATTTGGGTACCACATGAACTCAAAGAAATTCACCTTACTAAACACATTAACATCTGCAAGTCACTCTTGAAATATGAAGAAATCTACTTTTAAAACATGATAACAAATAATGAAAGTAGATTATTACAACGTCGAATGAAAAAGATTGTGGAGTGAATGTGATGAACCTACTCAAAGCACTTCAAAAGCAGATATTCTTCAAAGAAACGTTATGCTATCAATTTGGTGGGATTTCAAAGGTATTGTGCATTTTGAGCTGCTTCTCAGGAGCCAAACAATTAATTTGTATGTGCGCCATCATCAGTTAGGTAAATTAAATGATGCCATGAAACAGAAACATCCAGAACTGATGAATCTCAAAGATATTATCTTCCACCACAATAGGGTAGACTACATACAAGGCTGGGCACTCATCAGAAGTTGTTGGAGCTTGGATGGGATTTGTTATCACACCCACCATATTCACCAGACACTGCACCATCAGATTACTATTTGTTTCATTCTTTGCAAAATACCTTGAAAAGTAAATGTTCAGCTTTTATAAACATATCAAATCGTTCTTGGAACAGATTTTTCCTGAAAAAAATAGAAAAAAAAATTTTTTTTTTAAATTTATTAGGGTGATATTGGTTAGTAAAAATTACATAGGTTTCAGGTGTATAATTCTATAGTACCTCATCTATGTGCTACAATATGTGCTCACCAACCAGAGTCAGCTTTCTTTCCATAATTGTATATTTAGCTCCCCCTCCCTCATCTCCCACTCCCCTCCCCACTTACCCTCAGGTAACCACTAAACTATTGATTGTGTCCATGAGGTTTTGTTTCTTTGTTGCTTTCATTTTTATTTTCCACAGATGAGTGAAGTCATGTGCTTCTTTGCTTTTCCTGTCTGGCTTATTTCACTTAGCATGATGATCTCAAGTTTTATCTATGTTGTTGCAAATGGCAGAATTTCAGCTTTTCTTATACATGAGTAATATTTTATTGCATATGTGTACCACAGCTACTTTATCCAGTCATCTATCAAAGGGCACTTTGGTTGTTTCCATGACTTGGCCACCGTGATGTGATGAGCATTGGGGTACATATGTTTTTCATTTTCCAGTTTTTTGAGTAAATACCCCTAAGGGGGATTGATGGGTATTAGGGTAGCTCCATTTCCAATTTTCTGAGCAATCTCCACACTGTCTTTCACAGCAGTTGTACCAGTTTACATTCCCACCAGCAGTGTACAAGGGCACTTTCTCCACAGCCTCTCCAGCACTTGTTGCTCCTTGTCTCGTTGATTATAGCCATTCTAACAGGTGTGAGGTGGTATCTCAGTGTGGTTTTGATTTGTATTTCCCTAATAGCTAACAATTTTGAGCATTTTTTTATATGTCTGTTGGCCATTTGTATGTCTTCATGGGTGAAGTGTCTGTTTAGGTCTTCTGCCCATTTTTCAATTGGATCACTTGTTTTTTGTTGTTGATTTGTACAAGTTCTTTATATATTTTAGATATTAGACCCTTATCAGGGGCATCGTTTGCAAATATTTTCTCCCAATTGACTGGTTGCCTCTTTGCTTTGTTGATGGTTTCTTTTCTGTGCAGAAGTTTTTTTAGTTTGATAAAGTCTCATTCATTTATTTTTGCTTTTACTTCCCTTGCCTTTTAGGTCAGGTTCATAAAGTCCTCCCTGAATGCAAGGTCTATAAGTTTAGTACTGATGTTTTCTTCTATACAGTTTATTATTTTGGGTCTTACGTTGAGGTCTTTGATTCACTTTGAGTTAGTTTTGGTATATGGTGACAGATCACAGTTCAGATTTATTTTTTTGCATGTGGTTTTCCAATTTTGCCAGCACCATTTACTGAAGAGGTTTTCTTTCCCCCCACTGTATATTTTTCGCTCCTTTGTCGAATATTATCTGTCCAAATATTTGTGGGTTTATTTCTTGGTTTTCAATTCTGTTCCATTGGTCTGTGTATCTGTTTTTCTGCCAATACCAAGTTGTTTTGATTATTGAGGCTTTGTAGTGTAGATTAAAATCGGGGAGTGTGATAGCACATTCAGGGGTCTTTTGTGATTCCATACAAATTTAATAATGTTTAAAAATCTATTTCTTCAAAGAATGTCTGTGGGATTTTGATGGGAATTGTGTTAAATCTGTGTATTGCTTTAAGTAATTTGGCCATTTTAACTACGTTGATTCTTCCAATCCATGAACACATGATATCTTTCCATTTCTTTGTGTCTTCAATTTCTTTTAATAATGTTTTATAGTTTTCACTATATAAGTCCTTCATGTTCTTTGTTAAATTTATTCCTAAGTGTTTTATTCTTTTCATTGCAATTTCCAAAGTTATTGATTTTCTCATTTTCTTTTCTGATGTTTTGTTGTTGGCATATAAAAATGCAATTGATTTTTGTACATTGATTTTGTATCCTGCAACTTTACTGTATTTGTATATTGTTTCTACTAGATTTCTCATAGTCTTTAGAATTTTCTATATAAAGAATCATGTTATCTGCAAAGACTGATAGTTTGATTTCTCTCCCAATTTGAATATCTTTTACTACTTTCTCTTGCCTGATTGTTCTGGCTAGAACTCCAGTACTATATTGAATAGCAGTGGTGACAGGGGGCATCCCGTTTTGTTTTTGTTTTTTTTTCCTAATTATGTCAGTTTATTTATTTAAATATTTGTTTTATTGTTTGAGAGAGAGAGAGGGAAGGGCGAGAGCCCAGAGTGGTGTACACCATTAGCTTAAACATAGTTTTCATTCCACACAGGTGGATATAGAGCTGAGGAGGATAGGCATTAGTTCTTCTTTGACTGCTTGATAAAACTTGTTGGTAAAGGACTTTTGCCTTTGGGGAGGTTTGGATCATTGTTTCAAGTTCTTTACTGTTGATTGGTCTATTTCAATTATCCAGTTCTTGGTTCAGTCTAGGTAGACTATATGTTTCTAGAAATTTGTCCATTTCTTCTAGGTTATTACATTTGATGGCATAAAGCCTTTTGTAATAATTTCTTATGATTGTATTACTGTAGTATCAGTTATAATTTCTCCCCTCAAGTTTCTAATTTTGGATATTTGTGCCTTTTCTCTTTGTCCTTTGATAAGCCTAGCCAGTGGTTTGTCAATTTTATTGATTTTTTTCAAAGGACCAGCTCTTTGTTGCATTCATTTTATCTATTGTTTTTTTGTTCTCAATCTCATTGAGTACTGTTTTAATTTTTATTAGTTCTTTCCTTCTGCTGATTTGGGGGTTCTATTGTTCTTCTTTTTCTAGTTCTTTAATAGGGAATGTTAAGATGTTTACTTGTGATTTTTCTTGTTTCTTAAGATAGTCCTGTAACAATATAAATTTCCCTCTCATTACTGCTTTTGCTGAGTCCCAATAATTTTGGTACATGGTGTTTTCATTGTCATTAGTTTCTATATATTTTTTAATTTCTTGTTTTATTTCTTCTTTGATCCACTCATTTTTTAAGAGCATATTGTTCAATCTCCATGTATATGTGACTTATTCTGCTTTCTTTTTATAGTTGATCTCTCATTTCAAAGGTTTGTGGTCTGAAAATGCACTTGGTATGATTTTAATCTTCTTGAATTTGCTGAGGCAGTTTTGTGTACCAGCACATGGTCTATCCTTGAGAATGCTCCATGTGCATTAAAAAAAAATATGCATAGTCCTGTGTTGCAGGATGGAGTGTCTTATAAGTGTCCATTATGTCCAATTACTATAATGTATCATTTAAGGTTGCTATTTCCTTATTTTGTGTTTGGATAATCTACCCATGGTTGTCAATGGAGTGTTTAGGTCCCTTACTGTAATTTTGTTTTTGTCAATTTCTCCTACTAGATTTGCTGGTAGTTGCTTTGTAAATTTTGGTGCTTCCTGATCAGGGGGGTATATATATTAATATGTTAATGAGTGTCATATTTTCTTGATGTATTGTCCCTTTTATCATTATGAAATGTCTATCTTTATCTCTTATTACTTTTTTTATCCTGATGTCTGTTTCATCAGAAATCAGTATGGCAATTTCTGCTTTCCTCTGGGTGCCATTTGCTTGGAGTATTGTTTTTTACAATTTCACTTTGAGTCTGTGTTTGTCTTTGTGGCTGAGGTGTGTCTTTGTAGACAGCATATGGCTGGGTTTTGTTTTTTAATCAAATCTGCTACTCTGTGACTTTCTATTGGTGAGCTCAGTCCATTTACATTGGGATGATACTTAGGGTGATGATTGATAAATGAAGATTTCCTGTAGCCATTTAGAATTTTTTTTGAGCATGGAATCATGAAGTTGTCTGAAAAATGGCAAAAGATAATTGAACAAAATGAATCACACATTGTTGAATAAAGGTTTTGTTTTCCTGTGTTGTTTTTTTTTTAAATCACCTTTCATTTACTCACAAGAAAACACAATTACTTTTTGGCCAACCCAATATAATTCTGTATTACCTTAAAAATATCAAAACATGAGATCCTCCTTCAATTCCTAGCTACACCCAAATTCTGGCTAACCCTGCATGGTATCATATCCTCTAGGGTCTAGGTACAGGGTTGGCGAACCTTTTGGCGATAGAGTGCCAAAGTTTATAAAATAAGAGTATACTCGCTTGACTCATGTGCCAACCCATCGAGTGAGATAGAGGTATCCATTATTTTTATGTCTATAAGAGGCATAGGATGTTTTTATAACAAAAAACAATAATTCTGGGTGCCGAAATAGTTGCTCCATGCCATAGGTTCGCCACCCCCGGTCTAGGAGAAAGCACCAGTCCTGGCTTCTGGCTTGGCCTTTTACCCACTTAAAGGAACACACAACATCATGGCCACCAACATGCCACATGAGGTTTAGTTAGGGTCAAAGTCTGTTTCATGTCATAAAAAGTCTTCCCACCAGACCGACCACTTTTCAAGATGGCTAAAAGGATGCCAAAGCACTCTGGGTACAGGCAGGGGCTGATGTTAAAGGAAAATTTATTCTGTAGAAGGACCAGGAGAGCCATATGAAACAGATGGAGCCAATTCAGTATCTGTCCCAGCAAAGGAGTCATGTTAGGAAAGCAAGGACGAGCAGAAGCATTAATATAAATTACCCTTAGTGTTCATAAAGGCTTGCTGCTCAACACTCCTGGGAGGCTGAAAAATTGTTTGCTCCAGCCTGGCAGACCCAAAGCATGCAAATTAATAGCCATGATTTATCATGAGTTGCTTTTTACAGGCATTCTTGGACCAGGTTTCTTTAAGTATTTGGGTTCATCTATCTAGTGTGCAGGTAACCAGTCTAGTTACTGCTGCTATTATGTAAAAATGCATTATAACTCCAACTTTTAAGAGCGGTTTATTTAAGCTGGCCTGATGCCCAGGGTCCAAGCTCATTACCACAAATACAAGTAATTCCTAGCAGGGCATCAGAGGGTGGAAGCCAATCCACTGCAGCTGTGAGCCACTGGATGATCACCCATAGTCTCTCTTGGTGAGGCCCTCAGTCACCTTTACCCTACTCCAGAGCCACTCACCATCTCTGGATCAGCCTCTGTTCTTAGGCTGCCATGCCTTTGCTCAAGCTGTCCTTCCTCCTAGAAGGCCCTTCCTCCCCACTCCTTTGCCTTCTAAAATTCCAAACAACCTTTAAGACCCAGGCCAAGGCTTTGTTCCACTAAAAGCTTCCTGATCATCCAAGGCAAGACCCTTCGTCTTGCCTCTGCAACCCAAACAGGGGTAGGTGAAGAGGCTAGATGTGAGTTGAGAGGCCCTGGGCCCAGTCTCTTCTACTTCAGGAGCTTCAGTTTTCTCATTTAATAAGATGATCTCGAAGTTACTTTGGGGTAAAAATTGAATGTAGTTCTCATGCCTTGAAATTCATTCCCTATCTTATCTCCTGGGCTCCATACCCAGAAGTCAGAGGTGCTGAATGATTTGGAGACTGGCAAATGGAACCTTTACCTTAGTAGAAAGGGGATGTAGACAAGTTCTCCACTAGCTCTTCCAAGAAAGAGAGAGAGGGGGAATCTTTGTCAAGAAGTTTCTTGTTGGGGATATGGTGAGAAGACAGGGCTTGGTGGTGCTGGCATAGCCAAGGCTTCCTAGAGGCAGGAAACGATCCTATATAACGAGGAGAAAGACTGGCAATTTGGAAGAAGGAACAAACATGGCCCTCACTTCAGGATGTGACATTCCCTGTGGCCTTTCCAACATTCCCTAAAGTGAAGGTTGTATGAACGACTCATGTGAAACTGCTTGAGGTAAGGTTTTTTTGCCAATGTTGACTTGGAACAAAGCAGAAACCACAGGTGCACAGGCCACAGTCAGACAAGGCGGAGGTTCCAAGATGGGCCCTGGGTTAGCCAAAATCCTACGCAGGCTAATAACACTCTTGAGCTGTGGAATTAGGGACCAGGAGAGGCTAAACCAAGACCACTCTGCCAGCATTCAGCTTTGTATGAGGATTCCCGGCAAACCATTTTGCAAGTCACTGGCTAAGAGGAGAGATACACACCCTATGAGGAGGAACCAAAAAGCGTAAAAAGAAAAAAATGGAACTCAGTAAGCCACATGATCTCCTCGTTTTCTCCTTGTAACTGTTCCCCAAACCACCCTTTTCAAGTGAGAAAACTGGCCCAATGTTCACCTTCCCTGGAGGTAGAAGGAACTTTAATTAAAAAGTAAATTGCAGCTTGAGTACCCCTGGTAATGTGTGCAATGGCCTTGAGTCAATTAAGAAGAGGTTTCCCTTTTAGCCTTTCTTTTGCCAGGATAGATGTATTGCTTGGCTTTTAAAGAAAGAAGAAAGAAGAAAGGTAACAGGGCCCCTCCTGGAGGCAGGGGTGAGGGGGAGCAGGGCTGCGTGCTGCAGGCAGGCCTGGGCCTCCTGTGTGCAGACAGGTGGGTGCTGCAGTCTCCTGGCTGCCTCTGCTTCCCGCCAGGACTCCTGCCACATCAGCAAGGGAGTGATGAGAAGAAAGAAAAGTGCGATCCCAACCATCATTTCCCGACCAGCTGTTTCCTAAAATTAGCCTTCTGATGCTTTGTGCTTTCTTGGAAATTGAAAGGGCTATGCGAACAGCAAAGAACTTGAGGCTTGAACCAACTGGCTCCCTGGAGATCCAAAAGGGATGGGCTGGCCCTGGGCCTCAGGAAGAAAGAAGGTGAGGGAAGCACTATGGGACACCTGGGGAAGGGACAGGCCACTTCCAGAGCTATAAGCAGCCAGGAGGGCAACATGGGTTTCTGGGCCAGTGGCATCTCTGTAGATATGCAGGGTGGCTGGGAACTGGCTGCGGACAAACACAATCTCTGGGGTTGGGGGAGGGGACAGATATGAGTCAGGGCATATGTTTGGCCAAGTGGTGGTGATGACAGAGGAAGCATCCTGTTCCGCTGCCATGGCATGGGGCCACCCTGGTCTGCCCACTGCTGGCTCTCATGAGTGCTGAGTCGAGGCCCAGCTGCTACCATCTCTCCAGCCTTGACCAAGGCTTAGAGGTGACAGGCAGCAGGCTACATGGCCAAGCTATATGGCTTGCTCTCTCCAGTGATTTCCAAACTTTTTTTTCATTATGAGATATGTGCCCAATCATCTCCTTTGTGAATCCCAATATATGCTCTGGGAAAAATGAGGTTGAGTTGAGGTCTCTATCCCTACTCTTACCCATCAGGCCCACAGTCCCTGGATCACTATCAAGATCCCTCATGACCTCATAGGGCATAATCGGAAACCAGGGAGATTAGATGATGGCTTTGAAACTAACAACCATAACTCCAACGTGGGAGAGGAAATGAAAAAGCAGTTGTGATTGATATTAATTGATAATTTGTCTCTTTCTAAATAAACCATTAAGCCCACTCCTGTGTGTTCTGAGGCCATGCCAACAGATGATTTTATAAATCAACGTCCTAAGCCCTGGAATGCTCAAGAACAAATGCCCACATTTAACCCTGCTTCAGTGAGGAGAGTCCTGGGAACAATGCAGAGGAAGGCTGTCAGAACACAAATTTACCACCCTGGGTCTGTATCCAGCCCCTACCTGAGATGTGTCTCAGTAACTTCACCTGTGAAATGGCTTCCTAGGACCTGAGAACTCAACAAAAGATGCTCCCCACACCCTCAGTGTGGTGGGATTTTTACAGTAATGAAAGGGAGGCCAGAATGGAGGGAGTTTGAAAGATGGAGAGTTCTGCATCACTCAACTTTGGACAAGAAAGCAAAGGGGAGATTAAATGGATTATAGAGACAGGGAGATAGACAGAGAATGAATAGATAGTTGATAGATGATAGGTGATAGATGATAAATAATAGGTAAGTAGGTAGGTAGATGGATGAATGGGTGGGTGGGTGGATGGGTGGATGGGTGGATGGGTGGGTGGGTGGGTGGATGGATGGATGGATGGATGGATGGATGGATGGATGGATGGATAGATAGATAGATAGATAGATAGATAGATAGATAGATAGATAGATAGATAGATAGAGGTAAGGAGACAGCTCTGTGAAACAGAGGCCTGCATTCAACAATCAGTAACTCTGGCTTTACCACTACTCACTTGGGCCCTTTGTCAAGCATGTCATATTCTGTGTTTGGGTCCAGGTTTTCCAGTGTGTTCCCAAGATGCAGGGAAAGACCTTTGTGACACACCTTGGCAGGCTCAGGGCAAATCTCATCTGTTATGGATCCTAAAGGCTGAGGAGCTGCCGTCCAGTGCCTTTCCTGCCCTGAGGACTAACTCTGGGTTCTCCTTATAAAAGTCTTTCAGAAAACAATCCCCAACTTGTTAATCCCTAAATAAGCCAAGATATTAATCCCTAAACTGCCTCTGCACCTTTGCCCAGGCTGTTCCTTCAACTTGGAATCCTTCCTTCCCCATTCTGCTACTAAACTCTTACATATTTTTCAGGTTCAAATACCTACAGTTCTATGGCCAGCAAGTTCAGCCCCTGGAAGTTACAGATTAATGAGACCTCCTCACATGAGTAATATGCAAAATATTTAATAACAGAGTAGGATGGGCACTACCCAAGCAGAACACCCAAACAACCCGAACAGATAGTTACAAAGGCCCATATGACCACACCAGCATGTGCTCGTGACCAGTGACCCTGCCCCGACATATCATCCCCCCATGTCAGAGCTGTCTCTCCCCTAACTTAATGTGGACCTAACTCACTCCTGGGCTCAGCAAGGATGAGGGCAGAGGGTGATAAGCAGCTCCAAGGGCTGTCTATGGCTGCAGACTCACAGGCTGTTCGCATCGTTCCCTGGACAGGACAACTACAGTGAAAAGATCACACTGGGGCTTCTGTGACCTTTACCCTCATACCACAAGGGTATTATTGTGAAAGGACACCCAAAAGTGTGTCCTGGTTCCTGGTGCCATCCTGAAGCCTGCTTTGCAGCCCTGTGGCCTTTGGAGAGAGAAAGACAGTGAGTGTATGGAGGAAGACAATTTGAGTGCTGCACGAGTTCAGTCTATCTGCTGGTGTCCCATGAGACGCAGGCCTGCTGCGCTCCAGCTGCAGCAGCTAGAAACACCCCATCTTTCCTATGTTGTTCAAATACACAGGACAGAAGTGCCCTGAAGCCTAGAGCAGAGCTGGAGGGCTGGGAGTACAGCCCACACAGGTGTTTGGGGAGTATAAGCACAGGGCCAAGTGGGGAGCCAGGGCAGGCCCAGGGCTGAGGGGACAGCCGGGCAGGCCCAGGGCCGAGGGGATAGCCAGGGCAGGGTCAGGGCCGAGGGGACAGCCGGGCAGGCCCAGGGCCGAGGGGATAGCCAGGGCAGGGTCAGGGCCGAGGGGCAGCTGAGGCAGGGCCAGGGCAGAGGGGCAGCCGGGGCAGGGCCAGGGCCTAAGGGATAGCCGGGGCAGGGCCAGGGCCGAGGGGATAGCCGGGGCAGGGCCAGAGCTGAGGGGGCAGCCAGGGCAGGCCCAGGGCTGAGGGGATAGCCGGGGCAGGGCCAGGGCCGAGGGGCAGCTGAGGCAGGGCCAGGGCAGAGGGGCAGCCGGGGCAGGGCCAGGGCTGAGGGGCAGCCAATGCAAGAAGCAGGACCCAAGCAGGCCCGGCTTTCTGGCTGTTGCCCAGATTCATAGGAGTGCCGACTCCCTCTGGCTCTGATGGACGTGACAAATTGATTTTTCATCTGGGTACAGAGGGGTTCTAAACAGAGCCAGGTGCTGTTCATGTGTAATTCCTGCCTTCTGAGGATGCCTGCCAGGATTTTCTGCTTTTCTTACCTGTAATGGCTGCTAACTTCCCTGCCACTTTGGATCCAAACACTGAGTGACAGCAGCAGGGGTCCTCCCCACCTACTCACTTGTTCTCTCACCCATATCCACCGACCCAGCCACAGGCCCAGGTCATCTAAAGCAGTCACACAGAGCAGGGCTGCCGAAGGCTGCAGCTCCTTGTTAACTCAACAGGGTCTGCTGTTAATTGGGTGTTTTGTAACTGTTGGGTCCAGCGACCTCTCCTGCCTAGGCTAGCAGTTGAAGGGGGATGTCCCCACACATCTGCCTACAAAAAATATGTGTTTGCTTCCTGCTCAGCAGGACAGAAGTGGCCAGGCTGGTTCAAGACTCGTGCTTATTCCCAGAAGAGCTGCTACCCTCA
Source organism: Craseonycteris thonglongyai (assembly GCA_004027555.1). Classification (NCBI taxonomy): domain Eukaryota; kingdom Metazoa; phylum Chordata; class Mammalia; order Chiroptera; family Craseonycteridae; genus Craseonycteris; species Craseonycteris thonglongyai. The sequence continues at coordinate 40,618 of PVKE010005481.1, forward strand.
GCCCCCATATGCTAGGAGCCTGTCTGCTTTGGGACTGACTTGACTGGCCTACAGGTAAGTAGTCATTCATTCCACATGTGCTTATTGAAAGCCTTCTGAATGTCAGACATCTGGATATATCAGATGCTGAGAAGAACAGGACCAAGTCCCGTCCTTGACGGTCACAAGTCTACTGCAGGAGAAAGACAACTCCGGTGCAGATGTATCAAGTCAGCGCAGGTGGTTGTGACTGCAAAGGAAAACAAAACAGAGGCAGTTGCAAAGAGGACAGTGGTCAGAAAAAGCCCTTCTGAGGTGATCTGGGCAAAGAGCTGAATGAAGCGACAAGGAGCCGTGCAAAGAAGAGGCATTTCTGGCTAAGGAAACAGCAGGGCAGAGGCCCTGAGGCAGAAGGGAGCTGGTGTGCTTGAGAAACTGCACAGGCTGATGGGAGAGGAGGGCGGGGCCCTTGTGCGGATTGTATTTTTGTTCCCAATTATTCGCCACCCTCCCGTCATTAGCCACCTATTGCTCTGTGACTTGCAGTGTTATTCAGTGCAAACTGCACATCCAGCCCCGCAGTGAGTGGCGCGCTCACTGGCGTGAGCCAGTGGAATATAGTAGAATGTAAGCAGAGGTGATGTACGACACTTTGAGGTGAAACTTTAAGAGACAATATGGTGTTTAACTGTTGCTGCTTCCTTAACCTGAAATGAAGAAATCACAAGAAATAGGGCCGACACTCAACATGAACGAGAAATACCCCTTTGGGGTTGAAAGTCTTTGAGATATTACTACCGAGCAACCTACCAGAAACTCACTAATACAGCCTGCAAGCCCTTTAAAGGAGGTGAGATTTATTTTTTGTATAGTGAATACCATTATGAGACTTTAAGAACAGTGTTTTCACAAGACCTGATCTGATTGTGCTTTTAGTAAACCACCCTGACTGCTAAGTGAAGAACAGATACCCCTGGCACCAGCACCCCCACCACCTTCCCTCCCCACCCCCAGCCACACAGCAGGTCCACTGTCATATTCCCCCTACAGAGGTAGCCACCACGGGCCTGGAGCAGGAATGAGCTGTGATATTGCTAAGCCAGCTTATCCTCCATGTTATTTTATATCCCAAACGGAAAGGCCCTGACTTTAAGTCCTGCCCACATACCTCGGAAAGAATGTTCATGTGTTCTTCTGCAGAAGCCAGGAGGCCCGGCAACAGCATGGTGCTTTCCAGCTCCTTACTGAATGGCACTCAGTCTGTCACTATTTGAGGGACTTTCTCCAAAGCATCACAGATCCAGCCTTGAGATATGGGTCTCCTATTCGGTTACCAGTCAGGGCGGTGGTGGCCAATGCGGCCCCTCCTCTTGCATTCTCCCCAGAACCATATCTTGGGTTCTCTCTCCTGGCACCTGGTCCTCCTGGATGCTCATTCATTGTGTGCATATATCATGTCCCCCTAATAAATGGTGGCCTGCTTGATGCCTCTGTATCCTCCAGAGCATCTCACACAATGCCTAGTATAGGTATGCAATTAGCATTGAATGAATGAGTAAATGCATACTATCAAAATCCACAGGCCAGGGGAAGCCGGGATGGCTCAGTGGGTTAAGCGCTCACTTTGCAGCACCAGGGACCGAGGATCGAATCCCGGCCCCGGCCCGTGCGGAACCATGTGCTGAGCTGGGAGCTCCCCCAGTTCAGTTCTCTCTCTGTCTCTGTATCTCTCTCTCTCTCTCTGTCAAAAAACAATTAAAAAATAAATAAATAAATATTTAAAAAATAAAAATAAAAAAAAATCCACAGGCCAAAATAAAATTGAGAGGGTAAAAGGGTTGTTAGCTCTGTTTCTGGCCGAAAAGCACATGAAAGCTGGTTTTAATCAATAAATGAAAAAGGTTATAGCTACTAAATTCCTCTCCACATGGCACATGGTACCAGCAAAGGACACATTTACATCTCATTCCCCAAAGGTTGAACATCAAAAGACCAGAGGTCCTATGAGATGTCACTTGTTCAAGTGCAGACCTTCAGAAGGTCCCATACCAAGACATTTCCAACTCCCTGACCATATATGTGACCATGGAAAATGCTGAAATCTTCCAGTCCTTTAGTAAAGGAAAAACCAAACTGGAAAGTTATACACTCCCAGCCAGTGTTGTGATGTGCCAGGCATTAGCTGGACTGGGAGGGAGAGATGAAGTTGTCCCTGATATAGTCCTGTCTCCAAGGAGCATATGGTCTCAACACCACTATAAGACCCAAGTGAGTGTTGGCTTTGGGCAAGTTATCAGCTTTCCACTAAATGAAAGTACAAGGTCACATTCAATGAAATAGAGATGAGCCCAATTCTCATGAGGGGCTGCTGGCTAGAGACAGTTTACGCTTTGAAGAGTATGACAAGGCAGACAGGAGAAAAGAGGTCACAGAGAGAAGCAAAAAGAGGAAGTGGCCCTTGAATTCCAAAACTTGGTTCCAAAAGGCAGGACAAGTGGCCAGAGGCAATAAAATTAAAGCAAACTGTCCTGCCAACAGTTGGGGGCAGGAAGCTCAGGGAAAGACACAGGGCTATGCCAGGAAAGGCCTAGAAGTTATGTCCAGGAAAAAAAAAACCACTCACAAACTCAAGGGGACAGCTTGTATTTTACAGTCTTCAAAAGTAAATCTAAGTAAACAGGAACCTTGGAGACATCAGGTTACTGATGATGGAAAGCTGATGGCAGTTGCCATGAGAGGGAGTGGTTCCTGCTCTGCAGGACATTTCAAGTGGCCTGTGAACAGAAAGGAAAACCTTGAGTAAAACACCAGAGGGTTGTTGACTCCTTGAGATTCTGGGGGAGTGTCAAATACAAACAAGCAAAACAATGAGCCACAGTGTAAACTATTCCTACTATTCAGCAATATCTACATGCATCTACACACATAATAAATGCACTTCTGCGACAGAGTAAAGAAAAACTGTTTGTCTGAGTGAGTTTTAAACTGAACTTTTTTTCATGGAACACTGTTTTACTTGAAAGACCATAATTATCCAAAGCTGGGAATTTAGCAGACTTTTCTCATAAATAAAAAAAGTGAGCTTGTCAAGTAAAAAAAAATTATTGATAGTAATTTTATCCCAATGATACAATTTAAATTCTTGAGCAAAAATTAGAATTTTGGAAAACTTGCATCCACCACCATGAGCTTGACAGCTTCTCAGTGCACTTAAAGACTTCTGATGAGATCAAATGTAATATTAATGAAAGTAATTCTTGACACTGTGTAATAAAATACAGCAACATTTAGAAGATCTCATAAACTTTTCTTTTCTAAATGAACAGTGCAGTGTTTAAAATCATGCTTGGGTAAAAGATACAAGTGTGTAAGAACAAGACAGATCAGTGGATTTTAATGCAACACAATGCAAAGAGTTTATTGATATAGTTTCAGGTTCCACATGACAACTAGCCTCTACAAACTTACCACTTGTCCAGTTTGGGTGTAGTATCAAAGAAGAACACCCACAATTATCTGAAAATGCTATTAAAGTACTCCTCCCTTTCCATCTATACATCCATGTGAAGAAGAATGTTCATCATATACTTCTACCAAAATAACACATTGCAGCAGAATGAATGCAGAAGCAGATAGAATACAGCTTTCTTCTATCAAGCCAGACATTAAAGAGATTTGTGAAAATACAAAACAAAAGCAACTCTTCTTAATAGTGTATATTTTGTTTTGTTTTGGAAACTATAGTTCTTTTTCATTAAAAAATATGTTGGGATGTTGGAATAGCTGAGCAGTTGAGTGCTTGTCTTGCAATTGTGAAGTCCAGAGTTCAATTCCTGGTCCCTGTAGGTGCAAAACCCATATGCTGAACTACAGTGTGACTAGTAACCACAAGGATGGTTGTGAAGGTTCTCGCCTCTGATGCAGGAGGCCCCAGTTTGGTTCCCACCCCACATGGCCCCACATCTACCTGTGTGGAATGAAACCATGTCACAGATAATGATGTATAACTATGAAGATTGCTCTGGGCCCTCCCCGCTTTTCTCTCTCTGTCTCTTTCTCACTTTCTCTCAAACAATAAAATATTTTTTTTAAATATGTTATTTATATTGACAGATAATTGAGTTTATTATTGTCATTGGTAAATAAATTAATAAATGATAATATAAAAATTTATCTCAGTTTACATTTCTAATGTAATAAATATTGATAGATGTAACCTATATGAATAAAAGTTCTTTGGGATCCTCAATAATTTTATATTTTAATATTTATATATTAAATATTTTAATATTTATTTTTATTGTTTTTGACAGAGAGAGAGAGAGAGAGATACAGAGACAAAGAGAAGGGGGAGGGCCCAGAACAGTCTCCATAGTTGCACATCATTGGTTTTTCCAGATAGTTTCATTCCACAGGTGGGCGGGGCTGCACAGGGCAGGAACTGGGCCCGGGTCTCACCCCGGTGAGAACGGAACTGGGGGCACTCCCCAGTTCAGCATATGGGTCCACACAGGCCGGGGCCGGGATTCGATCCTTAGTCCTTGGCGCTGCAAAGTGAGCGCTTAACCCACTGAACCACCCCGGCTTCCCCACCAGTAACTTTTAAGAGCATAAAGGAGTCCTGTGATGAAAACCCTTGAGAATAACAGCTGTGCACTATGGTTAGAAAATAGGAAATGCACTTGCTCAGGGCCCAGCATCCACAGGATTCAGGCTGAGTCTCCTCCAGGTCCCAACAATAAGACTCTCCCTGTTGACAAGCAGTAGGCACCTGGGACCTGCTGTTCAGGCTGCAGAGTCAGGGCGAGGCCGATCATTTGTTTCAGGGCTGACGTTCAGCTGGCATATACTAGTATCACTGTATCAGTTCTTCAAATACTGAAATAATTTCTTACCATTTAATAAAAAGCTACTGTCCTAAGTCACTAGAGAGACGACCCCACCCTGGCCACTTCCCAGTATTCTAACCTCCCCTAAGAACCAGGAACTAGACAGCTGCTGTCTATCACCACAAGGCATCTCCAGCACCGTGCTCCAGCACTGTAGCCAGGATCTGATCTGATTGGACACCGCCAAATGCCATATCAGTTGTTCATGTTTTTTAATTTCAACCTCCCTTGGTTCACCCCCTCAAGGGTGAGAAAATCTGGAGGCAACTTGAAACTTGAAGGGGACAACATTCCTGTGGGATGAACACTGGCTAGAAACTCCATGATGCCCAAGTCACTATGCCATGTAGACTGACAATTTCAGCAAAGCAGGTTTTCCTCTGAAAAATGAGTTACACAATGAATCAGTGAGAGCTACAAGAGGTGGCTGTGGGACTCCCAGCCTCTTTGTGAGATGGAACGAGGAGCAACCATTCCCAAGCCTGGATCTAGGAAGGCACACCCTGTAGCTTGGCCCAGTCTTTGAATAGGAGCTCCAGACCCAGCTTTGCAGGACCACCCATAGTCAAGCAGGGGAAATACTCTAAAGTGGGAAAAGCTGAGATGATGCTTAGAATCTAATGTCAGGGAAGCAGGGATGGCTCAGTGGATTAAGCTCTCGCTTTGCAGCCCCAAGGACCAAGGATTGAATCCCAACCCTGGCCCATGGGGACCCATATGCTGAACTGGGGTGTGCTTCCCATGCAGGAGGCCCCCAGTTTGGTTCTCACCCTCCGGTTCAGCCCCTGGCTTGAGGGGGCATGCCTTCCAGGTAGGAGGACCCCAATCCAGTTCCTGCCCTGTGCAGCCCTCGCCAACCTGTGTGGAACAAAACCATGTCAAAAACTGATGACATACAACTATGGAGACTGCTCTGGGCCCTCCCCCCTTCTCTTTGTCTCTCTCTGTCTCTGTCTCTGTCTGTCTCTGTCAAAAGCAATAAAATAAATCTTTAAAATCTAATGTCCTTACAAATTCCTTTCAGAAGTTATATCCTAGAAGAGTTAAGCCAGTCATCAACATTCAAGACAACCTGCAACAAGGAAAAGCAATGGGTAATTTCCCCCCTTGACTTGCCCTGATAGGAACTCAAAATAAAAGAGGAGGGAAAAGTCCATGGCTGATAAAGGCAAGGTGAAGTCATACTCCCACTCTGGTCCCCCACACCCCTACTTCAAAGACCTCTTTGTAATTTCAAAGAGTAATATGAGCCCAAAATGCAGAAATCTGAGGTGAAAGAGAGGGAGAGAAGGGGAAAGAAAGCCTTCCTTCTAATTCACTAAGAGTGGTTTATCTCTCTAATCTCTAATTCATTATAGAATAGGCATTTCACAAATACATCCTTTCTTCCTAATTTCCACACCTTTATACCTATAGGTCCTCATTCATACCCTGAGGCGCCTAACCCTTCCCCCAACCTTTTGTACTTGAAATCCAACCTATCTTTCAGCAATCAGTTCAGATACCGCTCTCTCATGAAAACTTCCCCAAACCTACTCACAAGTCTGCTCAGCTAGAAGAAGTGAGCCCATCCACTATGGACCTTCCATCACACATTCTTATTGGTCCCTTTGTTATGGGGTTTATCACATTCCATCTGGGGGCTGAATTACCTCCGTGCATATTGACCTATGTGCTTATAGGAATGGACTACATCTCCCCATTTGTATCCTTCTGGCTAGCCTAGAATCTGGCTGTCTACTGACCAAATCAATGGATGCATGATGGATGGAAGGAAGGAAGGACGAAAGGAAGGAAGGAAGGGTATAATGTTATGCCTTGATTCCTACCAGGTCAGTCCATTCTTACCTCTGCCTACTTACTGGTTGTGAATTCTCTCCCTGGACCAAGCAGATGCTAGGCTCAGATATATCCTTTATTCCTTACTACTCAGCATCCTGCCCAACCCCATCTTCTTCTCCTGAATCTGGTGGATGCCATGAAGCAAGAGAAGATTCATCTGAGTCAGCTCTGGGCTCTAGGGGGAAATTTAATTGTTTTTTCTATCCAAAGAGGAATACTGCCAACACATTATGCACTAAGTAAGGAGGTTCCACTCTTTATCTCAAATCACAAGGATTTACTGAGAATGACTTGTGATTTGTACTTCGCTGCTCTCCCTTTTGATGAGAACAGATGTTACTTGTTTCTAAGACTCAAACACCTGGAACTAGGCAATTTCCCAGTGCCCACTTAATTATCATTCAACAAGCAGTACCTATTAGAACTTTTAACCTACAAGGCCTGTTTCCACCCAGGCCTGAGGAAGCAGGATCAGTCATACCAGTGAGCATAGTGACTGTAGTCAAAACTGGCATAATACACTGAACCTTTATCTTGGGGAGGACGGCATGCATGAAATTACCTTCCCAACTGATAGGAGAAAATGAAGTGATGCTGAAGCCCTGAATAAAGAAATGAAGTGTTTGAACCTTGCAACTTGCCTGTAGTCCCTCTGCAACTTGAGTCTCCTGGCACAGGCCAGTACAACAGTGTGGGAAGAGGTGGAAAATTCATCCTTTTTTTTTTTCCAAGGAGAAGCACACTTATGAAACCAATAGATCCTTCTTGCTCCTCTAAATAAGCAAGATTTGGAGTTCTAATAAAAACAGCAAGCAATGCCCTTTGCCAAAGATAGCAAATATTAATAGTCACATTCCAAAAGCATCTTCACATTTAGCCACATTGCTAAAAACGACTCCTAAGTACACCCCCAAAGGAAAACACTATACCAGGGCTCCCTTTTTGCTGCTCAAGTGTGGGAAACTGTTAGCGCCACATTCATAAGAGCTTCAACCAAGAGAGGCATTGAGCAGTTTGTTTGTTTTTTAGGCCTTAAACAGCTGATCTGTACAAGACTCACAGCCTTGCTGAATGCTGAAGACAGCCTGAGCTTGACTGGATAGAGTACACAGATTGTCCATTGTGCGTCACTCCCAGAATAGCCCTGAGCACCATATAAGCTAGGAGTTCCAAAGGCCTGATCCTGAGTTGGCAGCTCATGAGAATTCCCAACAACCTCCTCTCAGATCCACAGCCCAAACAGTCCAGGGCAGGGAGAGCATCCACATTTCATAGAACTGATGTGGCCCAGGAAGGCAGAGACCTTATGGTCACATGGAGCACCCACTGTACCCATAGCCACAGTATTTGATCCAGCCATTGGATGAAAATGAGGTACACTGCAAAGAATCCAGGTCTGAAGTTCCACAGACCTGGGTCCTGCTCCTGGCTCTGCCACATGCTGACTTTGTGACTTAACCTAGTGCGAAACTCAAAGATATAATACAACCAGTAAAGCATGATCATGTGGCAGAGAAAGCTATCTTTTCACTAAAACCCAACTTCTTTTCTTCCTGGGCAACAAGGTAGACTACATTTCCCAGCTTCCCTTGCAGGCAGGAGGCACAACCAGACTGCATTTGTCCAATAAAGTATGGTGGGAATCATGGGTCCCACTTCTATTCTTGGCCCATGAAAACCTCCCCAGGGGGTTCTCCAAGTTCTTTCTCTTCCTGTGTCTGTCAGCTGCATGCAGAGTCCCACAGAAGGCTGCAACGCCTAAGCTGGTATCCTTGGATGGAAAGAAGACTGCCGGTTCACCAGAAACTTCTACTCTGGTTGTTGGCTAAGTAAGGAATACATTTTTACTGGTTAAAGCCGATGAAGTTTGAAAGTTGGTACTGCAGTTAATTTCCCTTACTCTAAATAAAATAGGTACCAACCAATCAGAAAAGCCCTGGCTATTAGGCTGCACCAATGCACCCAATATACACTAATGGGATATCACACACACACACCACTCCAACTTGCTTCTGAAACCTCCATTTCCTCATTGGTGAAACAGGGATGTTAGTCTGCTCCACCAGGTTATTAATAGGATTGACTGAAATCACATAAATAAAGCACCTAGCACAATACTTGGCCCATGATTGACTGAACAGTATAGACCTCATTGAGTTGCTGCTCTTTTGTGTATTTTTTAAAATTGTTTTGAGAGAAGGTGGGGAAGAAAGGGGCAGAGCAGTCTCCATAGTTGTACATCATTAGTTGTGACATGGTTTCATTTCACACAGATGGATGTGGGCTGAACAGGGTGGGAACCAAACCAGGAGCTCCCTGTATGGAAGGTGGGAACCTTCACTGCCATGTCACCCCAGCAGCCACCAGCTGTGCCGCAGCTCAGCATATGGGGTTTGCACTGGTGGAACCCAACCCCAGACCACACAGTTGCAAGGCAAGTGCTCAACTGCTGAGCTATCCCAGCACCCCTCATTTGTGTGTCTCAGGTTCCTCATTTGTAACTGAAAATTATTGCACATTTCCTTTCCACTGTACAGGCAAGAGGTAGAGGAGGCCTTGACAGCCTAAATTTTCTCTTCCTTGCTTATATTTTCAAATGTAGTCATTCTGTCTACAAGAAAAGCAGTCTACCAGTGCATACTACTGTCATTTTAAAACATTTTCATGAAAATATTCCCATCTGGGTGAATGGGGGAGACCAAGGAGGCTAAAACAGTGACGGGAGTACATCCTCTTTAGTGCTGGATAAAGATACGATGAGGGAGACGTCATCAAGATGGCAGCCTTAAAAGGAGCTCTTGAAACCTCTCCTGGAAAGACAGCAATTTAAACAACTAACATCCAACTAGAGAATCTCTAAGAAACACACAGCCTCGGCTGAGGGACCCACGCATCACAAGAAAACTCCTAAAGCTGGGGAAATGGAGGTGAGTGAGAGAGAAAGAAAGGGAGCCATGTGTAAACCCGCCGTGGAGCGCGACCCGGAGACCCACCCAGGGACCGACAGGAGGCTGCCCCGAGTCCAGCAGAGACTGATGGAGGTGGCAGCGCGGGGACGCGGGTCCAGGAGCAGAACGACGCTGGGCGGGTTGGAGGCCTGGAATGGACAGAGGCGGAGGCGCAGATGCCAGAGCGCGGGGTGGACAGGAAAATCAGGCACGGCTGAGGGTGGTGAGAGGCCCCGGTGGGAGGGCCGGGGGAGCAGCCGGGGAGACGAGGGCGGCCGGAGCGCGGGGCAGGAGGCCGGAGTGAGGCCCCAGCAGCAACCAGAGATCGGTGCAGATGACCAGAGCGGAGATCCGGCTGCTGGCGTTTGAGTCTGGCGGCTGGAGCTGGGGGACCTCAGAGCATCAGGCCGGCAACTGGAGCCGGAGGCGGGTGTTCCAGTGGCTGGAGCACCTACACCGGGAGTGTGCTGGTGGCTGAGGTGCAGAGTGGCCCTCAGTGAGGTGAGACCCCAACCAGAGCACTGCGTGGCCTTGGACACAGAGCCTGGCTGCTTCCCCTTGCTGTTCCCAAGGGCTCGCCCCGCAGGCCTCGCCCACAGTGGGCCTTCAGTGAGCTGCTGTCTGGAAGCCACCATTACCCTGTGACACAATCAGACCTGCGCCCTTCCCAACAAACCCTGCTCTCACTCCTTCTGCTGAACCCAGCAGAGGGAAGCTGCCATTACCCTGTGATGCAAACAGACCTGCATCTTTACAAACAAGCCCTGCCCCTACCTGTTCCACTGAAGCCATCAGAGGAATCTAGGTGCTGCAGCTTCTGACAGCAGTGGGATCTCAGAGGCATAGAATACCATCACCCACCATACCTTCCCAATGAGAAGGCATACAGAGACCAGGGTAACTGAGTCAAAGAAAAGCCCACCTTCTAGGAAATCTCCTACTGTGAGAAAACCAAATAAACAAGACAAAATATTATAAGACACTAACACCAGTTAGGAAGTAAAAGAAAGATACCTTCACAACTACCAGGGGAAAAGTCCTCATGTCCAGGAAACAAAAATCTCCAACAGTGATGACTATTCCTTTGAACAAAGGAGCTCAGAAAAAAAGAAAAATCTCCAGAAAAGGAACTTGAAGATATAGAATTATATGAGCTAAATGACAGAGAATTCAAGGCTGCAATTACAAAAACACTCAAAGAGATCAAAGAAAGCTGGTGGAGTACACAGAAGGAGCTAAGTGATCTCAGAAAGGAAATGGAATTGATGAAAAAAATGCAAATAGAAATTCTGGAGATAAACAACACAATAAAAGAAACGAAAAATGAAATAGCTAGTACAGGAAGCAGAGCTGACCAGATGGAGGAAAGAGTTAGTGAAATCAAAGACAAAAATTTGGAAATGTCACAGAAGGAAGAACAGAGAGACCTAAAAGCTAAAAGAAATGAAAGATAGCTATAAGAACTATCTGACTCCATTGGAAAAAATAATATAAGAATATAGGTATTCCGGAGGGAGCACAGGATGAGATGGGCACAGAGAATTTACTCAAATAGTAGAGAACTTCCCAAATCTATGGCAAAAACTGGAACCTCAAATCCAAGAAGAAAACATGACCCCTAGCTACTTGAATCCTAACAGACTCTCTCCAAGGCACATTATACTGAAGATATCAAAGGTCAAAGACAAAGAAAGATTCCTCAAGACAGCCAGAACAAAGAACACCATAACCTATAAAGGAAAGCCCATCAGACACTCATCAGATTTCTCAACAGAAACTCTACAAGCCAGAGGGAATGGAGCAAAGTATTCAAAATATTAAAGGAGAAAAATTACCAGCCAAGAATTCTATACCCAGAAAAGTTATCCTTTAGATATGAAGGAGGAATCAAGACCTTTGCAGACATACAAAAACTGAAGAAATTCTCCAGCACAAGGCCAGCATTTCAAGAAATACTGAAGGAGGCAATTGGACCTGAAACAGAAAGTAAAAGTAAATAGGGATAAACTGGAACAACAAAAATATAAAAAGGGGAGGAAGTAAAGACTTGTTTCCAAAGAGAACGGAGAAAGGAAACATCCTTAAGAAAAGGAACCATTGCATATATAAAACTTTCTTTTATATAAAGTTCATGGTAACCACTGAAAAAGAACTTAGAACTGGGACCAATAACAATAAAAGAAGAGAAAACAAAAAAAAGCAGTCATAAACACCATCAAACTAAAAAATCAATGAGGAGAAAAAAGCAAAGAAGAAATAAAATAAATAAAAAATAAAAAATAAATTAAAAAAAAAGAGCTACCAAAAAACAAAAGATAAAATGACTATAGGAAATCCTCATATATCAATCATCACCCTAAATGTAAATGGACTGAACTCATCAATAAAAAGACACAGAGTAGCAAACTGGATTAAAGAACAAAAACCAACCTTAGGCTGTCTACAAGAGACATACCTTTGCCACAAGGACAAACACAGACTCAAGGTGAAAGGGTGGAAAAAAATACTCCAATTAAATGGCACCCAGAGAAAAGCAGGTGTAGCCATACTTATATCTGACAAAGCAGACTTCAGGATCAAAAAGATAATAAGAGACAAAAATGGACATTCCAGAATGATAAAACGGACAATACAACAAAAAGGTATTACACTTACTAATATATATACCCCCAACCAAGAAGCACCAACATTTACAAAGCAACTACTAACAGATCTAAAAGGAGAAACTGATTAAAACACAATTATAGTAGGGGACTTAAACACCCCATTGACAGCCATGGACAGATCATCCAAACAGAAAATAAATAAAGAAATATCAGGTTTAAATGATACATTAGAGCAATTGGACACAATAGACATTTACAGGACACTTCATCCTAAAACACAGGACTATACATTCTTTTCTGGTGCAAATGGAGCATTTTTCAAGGATAGACCACATGCAGGGACACAAAGCTAGCCTCAGCAAATTTAAGAAGATTGAAATCATACCAAGTGCATTCTCCGACCACAGAGCTTTGAAATTAGAGATCAACTACAAAAAGAAAGCAGGAAAAACCACATATATATGAAGATTAAACAACATCTTATTAAAGAATGACTGGATTAAAGAAGAAATAAAAGAAGAGGTTAAAAAATGACAATGAAATAAATGACAATAAAAACACAATATACCAAAATTACTGGGATGCAGCAAAAGCAGTAATAAGATGGAAATTTATATCATTATAGACCTTTCTCAAGAAACAAGAAAAAGCACAAGTAAACAACCTAATATTATATCTTCAAGAACTAGAAAAAGAAGAACAAAAAATGCCCAAAGCCAGCAGAAGGAAGGAAACAATAAAAATTAAAGCAGAACTAAATGAAATAGAGAATAAAAAAACAATAGAAAAAATTAATGCAACAAAGAACTGGTTCTTTTAAAAATTAGTAAAATTGACAAACCCCTGGCTAGGCTCACCAAGGGAAAAAGAGAAAACACACAAATAATCAGAATTTGAAATGAAAGAGGGGAAGTTACAACAGATACCACAGAAATACAAAGGATCATACAAAAATACTATGAAGGACTATATGCCACCAAATTTTGCAACCTAGAAGAAATGGGCAAGTTTTTAGAAACACAGTCTACCTATACTGAATCAAGAAGAACTGGATAACTTAAACAAACCAATCAACAGTAAGGAAATTGAAACAATCATCCAAAACCTTCCCAAAAGCAAAAGTCCAGGACCAGACAGTCTCACTAACGAGTTTTACCAGGTATTCAAAGAGGAATTAACACCTATCCTTCTCAAACTTTTCCAAAAAATTGAATAAGAGGCAATACTTCCTAACTCATTCTATGAGGCCAACATTACCCTAATACCAAAGCCTGGCAAGGATGTTACAAAAAAAGAAAACTATAGATTGATATCTCTGATGAACACCAATGCAAAAATCCTAAACAAAGTACTAGCACATAGAATACAACAATGCATTAAAAAGATTATACATCACGAGCAAGTGGGATTCATCCCAGGGGCACAAGGATGGTTCAACATATGCAAATCAATCAATGTGATACACCACATAAACAAAATAAAAGGTAAAAACCATATGATTATATCAATCAATGCAGAAAAAGCATTCGACAAGATACAACATCCATTTATGATCAAAACACTTAATAAGATGGGTATAGAAAAGAAGTACCTCAACATAATAAAGGCCATATATAACAAACCTTCAGCAAAAGTCATACTGAACGGGGAAAAACTGAAACATTTTCTTCTAAAATCAAGAATGAGACAAGGATGTCCCCTGTCACCACTGCTATTAAACACAGTGCTGGAAGTTCTAGCCAGAACCATTAGGCAGGAAAAAAGAAATAAAAGGTATCCAAATTAGAAATGAAGAAGCTAAACTGTCACTTTTTACAGATGACATGATCCTTTATATAGAAAACCTTAAAGACTCCACCAGAAAACTGTTAGAAATAATAAATGAATACAGGAAAATTGCAGTATACAAACTCAATGTACAAAAATCCACAGCATTTTTAAACACAAACAACAAAACTTTAGAAAAAGAAATGAGAAAAATGATACCGTTTGTGATTAAAACAAAAAGAATAAAATACTTAGAAATAAACTTAAAGAATGAGAAAGGACTTATACACTGAAAACTATAAGACACTATTAAAAGAAATTGAAGAAGATACAAAGAAATAGAAGGATATTCCATGTTCATGGATTGGAAGAGTCAACATAGTTAAAATAGCCATATTACCCAAAACAATATACAGATTTAATGGAATTTCCGTCAAAATCCCACAGACATTCTTTCAAGAAATAGATTTAAAAATTGTCAGACTCATATGGAACCACAAAAGGCCCCAAATCGCCAAAGCAATTCTCTGAAAAATAAATAAATAGATAAGGCTGGAGGCATCACGTTTCCTGACTTCAGTCTATGCTACAAAGCGTCAATAATCAAAACAGCTTGGTATTGGAAGAGAAACAGACATACAGACCAATGGAACAGAATCGAAAACTCAAAAATAAACCCACAAATATATGGATAGATAATCTTTGACAAAGGAGCAAAAAATATACAATGGGGAAAAGAAAGCCTCTTCAGTAAATGGTGCTGGGAAAATTGGAAAACCATATGCAAAAGAATGAATTTGGACTGTGAACTGTCTCCATATACCAAAATTAACTCAAGGTGGATTAAAGACCTCCACATAAGATCCGAAACAATAAAGTGCATAGAAGAAGGCATTGGCACTAAACTTATAGACCTTGGGCTCAGCGAGCACTTTATGAACTTGACTCCAAAGGCAAGGGATCAAGGGACCCCAAAGGCAAAAGTAAATGAATGGGACTATATCAAACTAAAAAGCTTCTACACAGCAAAGGATACTATCAACAAAGTAAAAAAGAAACCAACTGAATGAAAGAAAATATTTGCAAATAATGCCTCTGATAGGGACTAATAATACAACTCAACAACAAAAAAACAAATCATCCAATTAAAAAATGGGCAGAAAACCTAAACAGACACTTCTCTCCTGAAGACATACAAACAGCCAACAGATATATGAAAAAATGCTCAAAATCACTAGCAATTAGGGAAATGCAAATTAAAACCACAATGAGATACCACCTCACACCTGTTAGAATGGCTATAATCAGCAAGACAAGGAATAACAAGTGCTGGAGAGGCTGTGGACAAAAAGGAACCCTCATACACTGCTGGTGGGAATGTAAACTGGTACAACCACTATGGAAGGCTGTATGGAGATTCCTCAAAAAACTAGAAATGGAATTGCCGTATGAACCAGCAATCCCTTTATTGGGTACCCCAAAAAACTGATAACCTTAATCCGCAAAGATATACATACCCCAATGTGTATCGCAGCACTATTCATGGTGGCCAAGTCATGGAATCAACCAAAGTGTTCTCTGACAGATGACTGGATAAAGAAGTTGTGGTACATTTATACAATGGAATACTACTCAGCCATAAGAAAAGATGAAATACAGCCATTTGTGACAACATGGACTGACCTTGAAAACATCTTATTAAGTGAAATAAGTCAGACTGAAAGAATCAAGAAACATATGACCTCACTTATAAGGTGGAATATAAAACTGAAAGGAACAAAGAGACAAAGACTCACGGACACAGTCAATAGTTTAGTGGTTACCTGAGGGTAAGGGGGAAGGTGGGTGGGAGAGATGGGTAGTGGGGAATAAGAAGAGAGCATCAAATATATGGTGATGGAAAGAGAGCTGATTCTGGGTGGTGAGCACATAATGCGATGTATAGACGATGTAATGTATAATTGTACACCTAGAAACAATGTAATTGTTACCAACCAATGTCACCCCAATAAATTTAACAATAAAAAAAAAGATACTATGAGCCCAGCTATAAGATGGGCTCCCATACTCTCTGAAAGGACCAAGTACACCAGTTACAAGGTTTGAGTCCCTGAGACCACAACTATACAGTGTTCCCTCGCCACTTCGCGCTTCATGGTTTGCGGCTTCAGTGTTTCGCGGGTTTTCCCAAAATAGTCATCAAAAAATAAAAATGAAAAAATACAACCCTGTCGGCAGCCACATGGCGGAAAGGAGCGTTGTTTCATGTTGATGCGCGAGAGAGAAGGATCCCTGCATGTCAAACAAAGAGATGAGCTGACTCAGAGTCCATCCCACGGGCTCTCATAAAGGCCCGTGATTGGTTTCCGGTGCCACATCGACCCATGAGAAAATTCCTAGGGGCAAATCCTACTTTGCGGTTTTTCAGCTTTCACGGAAGGTTCTGGTCCCCATTAGCTGCGAAAAACGAGGGATCTCTGTAATCCTGAGAGCTATGATTATGCTTCAAGAACTTCAAGGTTGAACGCAAGCTGTCCAACCTGTGGCCTGCAGACCGCATGCAGCCCAGGAGGGCTTTGAATGTTGCCCTCCAACACAACTTCGTAAATTTTCTTAAAACATTATGAGATTTGTGTGTGTGTGTGTGTGATTTTCTTCTAGCTCATCAGCTATTGTTAGTGTTTGTGTAGTTTATTAAGACAATTCTTTTTCCAATGTGGCCCAGGAAAACCAAAAGATTGGACACCCCTGACTTGAATGTTCTTTTTTTTTTTTTTTTTTTTTTAAACTTTATCCTAAACTTTCCCAGTAGACATTTTCTCCCCAGGCTCCATGTTACTGATTTTATTTATTTTTGTTTGTTTGTTTTTAACTGAACTAGGGGCCTCACCGCGTTCGGGAAGCACACCCCAGTTCAGCATGTGGGTCCGCCCGGGCCAGAGCTGGGATTCGATCCTCGGTCCTCAGGGCTTCAAAGCGAGCGCTTAACCCACTGAGCCATCCCGGCTTTCCCAAAGGTTCTTGTTTAGATATACAAAACACAGTTGTAAGGGTCCAGACTCTGTTGCCTGACCACATGGAGTCATTTCCTTTCCCACCATGCGCTAAGTATGTGACCCTGGATACATTATTTAATGCTGTGTACCTCAAATTTAATATCAGAAAAGGCAGATAATAGAAGTATCTATCTCTAGCTCTTTTAATAAATACTTAATGAACATTAGCTCCTCCTGTCTATTCAGCACAGATCACAAGAAACTTCCAACCGGTTAAGAAGATTCCCATTTCTCTAAGCAAGTCTCCAGAAACAGCATCAATTCATCTCCAGCAGACATTTTTTTTTTCCTATTTAATGACTCCAAAGAGACAGAAAAGCTTTAATCAATTCCCAGAAGTAAAATGCTAAGAAATCACATGCACAGTTATAGAAAAGAAAATCAAAGATGTTTCCCACACATTGTCCACCAGACAAAAACATATTGACATGCTGTTCCGACAAGGAAATATACTGAGTTTTCTAGGCAATGCTGAGCCATTAATCCTTCCCACCACTGTCTTCCGCATTCCAGGGCCAAAAGGTACCTGCAGACAAACAAGAGGCTCCCTCCCTGAAGTTCCCACCGTGGTCCCCTCACCTTAGGGGCACACAACACACATCCTGAGTCTGGCACAAGCTCAATCACCATTAAATTCAGAAACAGATTATATACCATAATTCTTTCTTAGGAAACCAGAAACAGTGAGAAACAGTAGGAACCTTCTTTGTGCAAAAATTCTACCACTCCTCAAAGAACATTTGAAAGTCCATAGTGCTCTCTGAATTTATTTCCTTCTCAATGCCTCTGGTCACCTTTCTAGTAGATAAAATATCAGGAGTCTAACCAGAACAAGGGTCACCCAAGCTTTCTTTTAAATCTGTCCACTGCAGTCACCTCTTGACAGGACATACAGGGTCCATTCTCTGCGGTCCCAAGTGCTCCCTCTTATAACAAACCCTTATTACCCATGTATGTTACAAGTCTGGCATTTGAATTTGCAGCCTCTGGACTAGGGGATGTCAAGAAATCCTCCCATAGGTGGAATATAAAACTGAAAGTTACAAAGACACAGAGACCTATGGACACACCCAATAACTTGGTGATTGCCTGAGGGAAGGGGAGGAGGGGGGAGGGAGAGAG